>JAUMJK010000321.1:0-290223 GCA_033558105.1 Coccyzus lansbergi | reverse complement strand
CCAATCCCTGACCCCCCAATCCATCCCTGACCCCCCAAATCCATCCATTCCCCCAATCCCTGACCCCCCAATCCATCCATCACCACATCCCTGACTCACTCCATCCATCCATCCATCCATCCATCCATCCATCCATCCATCCATCCATCCATCCATCCATCCATCCATCCATCCATCCCTGACCCCCCAATCCATCCATCCCACCATCCCCTGACCCCCAGTCCATCCATTGCTCCCCCTCCATTCATCCCCCCAATCCATCCATTCATCCCCCCAATCCATCCATCCCCCCATCCCCTGAGCCCCCAATCCATCCATCCCCCCATCCCCTGACCCCCCATCCATCCACACCCCCAATCCATCCCCCCATCCCTGACCCCCCCAATCCATCCCTGACCCCCCCAATCCATCCATTGCTCCCCCTCCATTCATCCCCCCAATCCATCCATTCATCCATCCATCCCCTCATCCCTGACCCCCCAATCCATCCATCCCTACATCCCCTGACCCCCCCAATCCATCCATCTCCCCCAGTCCCTGACCCCCCAATCCATCCATCCCCCCATCCCCTGACCCCCCATCCATCCACACCCCCAATCCATCCCCCCATCCCTGACCCCCCAATCCATCCATTGCTCCCCCTCCATTCATCCCCCCAATCCATCCATTCATCCCCCCAATCCATTCATCCATCTATCCATCCCCTCATCCCTGACCCCCCCCTAATCCATCCCTCCATCCCCTGACCCTCAATCCATCCACCCCCCCAATCCATCCCTGTCCCCCCTCTCCATCCCTCCCCCCTCCTCCCCTCCCCGCGGTGTCTTCCCCTTTAAGGGGCTGTCCCTGAGGGGGGGGGCGGGGGGGGGGGTTTGGTCAGCATTTCTGTGGCCGTTTAGGGGTCAGGGTGGCTGCTGCAGGGGGTGCCCTGGGTCGGGGGTGGGGGGGGGGGGCTGTAAGGGCGGTGCTCGGGGCTCGCGATGCTGCGGCTCTTCGTCCTCAGGGCCGAGAGCCTCCGAACGCCCGACAGCGACATCAGCGACGCCTATTGCAGCGCAGCCCTCGCCGGTGAGGGGGGGGGGGGGGGGGACTGAGGGGAGGGGGAGAGTGAGGGGAGGGGGAGGGGATGGGGAGAGTAAGGGGATGGGAGAGAGTAAGGGGATGGGGGGGACTGAGGGGAGGGGGGAGAGTGAGGGGAGGGGAGGGGAGGGGGAGAGTGAGGGGAGGGGGGAGAGTGAGGGGAGGGGGGAGAGTAAGGGGAGGGGGGAGAGTAAGGGGAGGGGGGACTGAGGGGAGGGGAGGGGGAGAGTGAGGGGAGGGGGAGAGTGAGGGGAGGGGGGAGAGTAAGGAGAGGGGGGACTGAGGGGAGGGGAGGGGGAGAGTGAGGGGAGGGGGTGTTTGGGGGTGTTTGAGTGAGGGGCTAGGGGGGAGTGTGAGGGGAGGGGGGGGCAAGTGTGAGGGGAGGGGGGAGAGTAAGGGGAGGGGGGACTGAGGGGAGGGGAGGGGGAGAGTGAGGGGAGGGGAGGGGGAGAGTGAGGGGAGAGGGTGTTTGGGGGTGTTTGAGTGAGGGGCTATGGGGGAGTGTGAGGGGAGGGGGGGGCAAGTGTGAGGGGAGGGGGAGTGTGAGGGGAGGGAGGCAAGTGTGAGGGAAGGGTCTGGGGGGTAGGGGGTGGCTAGTGTGAGGCTAATGGGGGATGAGTGAGGGGATGGGGGAGAGTGAGGGGAGGGGGAGAATGAGGGGAGGGGGAGAGTGAGGGGAGGTGGTGTTTGGGGGTGTTTGAGTGAGGGGCTAGGGGGGAGTGTGAGGGGAGGGGGGGAGAGTAAGGGGAGGGGGGGACTGAGGGGAGGGGAGGGGGAGAGTGAGGGGAGGGGGTGTTTGGGGGTGTTTGAGTGAGGGGCTATGGGGAAGTGTGAGGGGAGGGGGGGCAAGTGTGAGGGGAGGGGGGAGAGTGAGGGGAGGGGGAGTGTGAGGGGAGGGGGGACAAGTGTGAGGGAAGGGTCTGGGGGGTGGGGGCGGGCTAGTGTGAGGCTAATGGGGGATGAGTGAGGGGATGGGGGAGAGTGAGGGGAGGGGGAGAATGAGGGGAAGAAGCAAGTGTGAGGGAAGGGGGTAGTGGGGGGGCTAGTGTGAGGCTAATGGGCTAGTGTGAGGGGAGGAGGGGAAGAGGAGGGGAGGGGGAGAGTGGGGGGAGAGTGAGGGGAGGGGGTGAGTGTGAGGGGAGGGGGTGTTTGGGGGGGGCAGCGATTGGAAAGGGGGTAAGTGTGAGGGGCTAGGGGTGAGTGTGAGGGGAGGGAGGTGAGTGTGAGGGAAGGGGCTAGGGGGGTGGTGGGGGGGCTCGTGTGAGGCTAATGGGCTAGTGTGAGGGGAGGAGGGGAAGGTGAGGGGGGAGAGTGAGGACGGGGCTAGAGTGAGGGGAGAAGGGGAGAGTGAGGGGAGAGTGTGAGGGGATGGGGGAGAGTGAGGGGAGGGGGCAAGTATGAGGGAAGGGGCTGGGGGGGTAGTGGGGGGGGCTACTGTGAGGCTAATGGGCTAGTGTGAGGGGAGGGGGAGAGTGTGAGGGAAGGGGGTGTTTGGGGGGGCAGCGATTGTAGGGGGAGCAAGTGTGAGGGGCTAGGGCGCATGTGAGGGGAGAGTGAGGGGAAAGGGGGAGAGTGGGGGGGGCACTGATTGGGGGGGAGAGTGAGGGGATGGGGGGAGAGTGAGGGGAGGGGGAAGAGTGAGGGGGGCAAGTTGGGGGGGGAGAGTGGGGGGAGGGGGAGGCCATTGACTGGAGTGGGAGCGAGTGTGAGGGGCTACGGAGAGAGTGAGGGGAGAGGGGGAGAGTGAGGGGATGGGGCAAGTGTGAGGGGAGGGGGGGGAGTGGGGGCAAGTCTGAGGGGCTAGGGGGGAGAGTGAGGGGAGGGGGAGTGTGAGGGAAGGGGGTGGGGGGTAGTGGGGGGGCTAGTGTCAGGCTAATGGGCTAGTGTGAGGGGAGGTGGAGAGTGAGGGGAGGAGGGAGAGTGAGGGGGGCAAGTGTGAGGGGAGGGGGCAAGTGTGAGGGGAGAGTGAGGGGAGAGGGGTGAGTGAGGGAAGGGGATGGGGGAGAGTGAGGGGAGTGTGTCAGGTGGGGGAGTGTGAGGGGCTAGGGGGAGTGTGAGGGGAGGTGGGGAGTGTGAGGGGAATGGGCTAGTGTGAGGAGAGAGTGAGGGGAGGGGGGACAGTTATGGGGGGTGTGAGTGTGAGGGGAATGGGCTAGTGTGAGGGGAGAGTGAGGGGAGGGGGTGAAAGTGAGAGGAGGGGGAGAGTGTGAGGAGAGAGTGAGGGGAGGGGGGTGAGTGTGAAGGGAGGGCAAGAGTGAGGGGATGGGGGAGAGTGTGAGGGGAGGGGGGGGGCAAGTGTGAGGGGAATGGCCTAGTGTGAGGGGAGGGGGGAGAGTGAGGGGAGGGGGTGAAAGTGAGAGGAAGGGGAGAGTGTGAGGAAAGAGTGAGGGGTTGGGGGCAAGAGTAAGGGGATGGGGGAGTGTGAGGAGAGTGTGAGGGAAGGGGCTAGTGTGAGGCTAATGGGCTAGTGTGAGGGGATGGAGGAGGGTGAGGGGAGGGGGTGTTTGGGGGGGGGCAGCGATTGGCGGGGAGGCAAGTGTGATGGGCTAGGGGGAGGGGGGAGAGTGTGAGGGGAGGGGGGAGAGTGTGGGCCTAGGGGGCATGTGAGGGGAAGGGAGAGAGTGAGGGGAGAGGGGGAGAGTGTGAGGAGAGAGGGAGAGAGTGAGGGGAGTGTGAGGGGATGGGGGAGAGTGAGGGGAATGGGCTAGTGTGAGGGGAAGGGAGAGGGGGAGAGTGTGAGGAGAGAGTGGGGGGGCAAGTGTGAGGGGAGGGGGGGCAGTGATTGGAGGGGGGCGAGTGTGAGGGGCTAAGGGGAGTGTGAGGGGAATGGGCTAGTGTGAGGGGAAGGGGTGAAAGTGAGAGGAGGGGGAGGGTGTGAGGAGAGAGTGAGGGGTGGAAGTGTGAGGGGAGGGAGGGCAAGAGTTAGGGAAGCAGGGGTGTAGTGGGGGGTGAAGGGGGGGAATGGGCTAGTGTGAGGGGAGGGGGCTGAGTGAGGAGGGGGGAGAGTGAGGGGAGAATGAGGGGAGGGGGTGAGTGTGAGGGGAAGGGTCGAGTGAGGAGGAAGTGTGAGGGGACTGGGGGCTAGTGTGAGGGGCTAGGAGGCATGTGAGGGGAGGGGTGTGAGAGTGAGGGGAGGGGGTGAAAGTGAGAGGAGAGTGTGAGGGGATGGGGGACATGTGAGGGGAAGGGGGTAGTGTGAGGGGGGCGAGTGTGAGGTGAATGGGCTAGTGTGAGGGGAGGGAGGAGAGTGAGGGGAGGGGGTGAAAGTGAGAGGAGGGGGAGAGTGTGAGGAGAGAGTGAGGGGAGGGGGGCACCCGTGAGGGAAGCAGGTTGGGGGTGTAGTGGGGGGTGAGTGTGAAGGGAGGGGGGGGGGCTAGTGTGAGTGGAATTGGGCTAGTGTGAGGGAAGGGAGATGAGTGAGGAGGGGCTAGTGTGAGGGGATTTAGGGGCTAGTGTGAGGGGATTTAGGGGCTAGTGTGAGGGGGTTGGGGGCTAGTGTGAGGGGAGAGGGGGGCTACTGTGAGGGTAATGGGCTAGTGTGAGGTGATTGGGGGCTAGCGTGAGGGGGTTAGGGGCTAGTGTGAGGGGATTGGGGGCTAGTGTGAGGGGATGAGGGGCTAGTATAAGGGGCTAGGGAGTGAGTGAGCAAACGTGAGGGGAGGGGGTCTCCCCACTCTTTTCCCACCTTGTTCCCCCCTCCCCGCTGGGTCCCCCCTGTGTCCCCCCCCCCCTCGTGTCCCCATGTTCTCTCCTTATATGGAGCTTAAGTGGGTGGAGGGGGGGCAGAGGGGACATTGCTGAGCGGTGACAGCACCGGTCGGGCTATTTCTGACCCCCCCCTCCCTCGCTTTGAAAAGGGGGGGGACAGTGATTTTGGGGTTGGGGACAGTGATTTTGGGGTTGGGGACAGTGATTATTTGGGTTTTGGGGCAGTGACTCATGGGTTGGGGCCATGATTTTGGGGCGAGGGCAGCGATTTCTTGGGGGGCAGCAACTTTTGGGTTTGGGGGAGCAGCGATTTTGGGGTTGGGGACAGTGATTTTGGGGTTGGGGACAGCGATTATTTGGGTTTGGGGGCTGCGACTCATGGGTTGGGACCACGATTTTGGGGTGGGGGCAGCAATTCTAGGTTGGGGGCAGCGACTTTTGGGGTTGGGGGCAGCGATTGTTTGGGGTTGGGGCCACGATTTTTGGGGTGAGGCCAGCAGCTTGTGGGGTGGGGGCAGTGACTTTTGGGAGCAGCGATTCTAGATCGGGGTGAGGGGGCAGTGACTTTTGGGTTTGGGGGAGGAATTATTTGGGTTTGGGGAGCAGCGATTTTGAGTTGGGGACAGTGATTCTTTGGGTTTGGGGGCCGTGACTCATGGGTTGGGGCCACGATTTTGGGGTGGGGGCAGCAATTCTAGGTTGGAGAGCAGCGATTTTGGGGTTGGGGACAGTGATTTTGGGGTTTGGGGACAGCGATTCTTTGGGTTTGGGGGCAGCGAATCATGGTTGGGGCCACGATTTTGGGGTGGGGGCAGTAGCTTTTGGGGTGGGAGCAGCAATTCTAGGTTGGGGACAGTGATTTTGGGGTTGGGGACAGTGATTTTGGGGTTGGGGACAGTGATTATTTGGGTTTGGGGGCAGCGATTCATGGGTTGGGGCCACGATTTTGGGGCGAGGGCAGCAATTGCTTGGGGTGGGGGCAGCAATTTTTGGGGTGGGGGCAGCGACTTCTTGGGTCGCCACCCACGGTCACCATTGTGAGAGGCTTTGGGGTCTCCAGTATCACCAGGGTCCCCTACGTGGTGACATCTAATAAACACAAATAAATAAACACACGTGTGAGGAAAATGGCGCAGGGCCTAACGCAGAGGCAAGGCTTTCAGAAGTACTATGGTTCATTTAATCCCAAAAAGATCCAGAGGATAACGGCACAGGAGTGGCTCGTTGGACCTCTTTACCCTTTGTCTGCTGGAGGTTACGTGGGCTTTTGGGTGATCGATTCATTGCTCTGGGGATTGGATGATCCAGATGACTGACAATGAGGTTTAGGCTTGAATTTATTTCACTCGGGGTAGTTAAATGTGATTTAGTGTTTGATAGGAATGGTTGGACTTGATGATCCGATGGGTCTCTTCCAACCTGGTTGTTCTATGATTCTATGATTCTATGTGATGCTTTTGTCTTCCGGGATTTCTGTCTGAACCAAGTTGATGAGGAGCATGAGTTTTTCCTGGTAGGGGATATTTAGTGACCTTACATAGAATCATAGAACAACCAGGTTGGAAGAGACCCATCGGATCATCGAGTCCAACCATTCCTATCAAACACTAACCCATGTCCCTCAGCACCTCATCTACCTGTGCCTTAAACACCTCCAGGAAAGGTGAATCAACCCCCTCCCTGGGCAGCCTATTCCAATGCCCAATGACCCTTTCCGTGAAAAACTTCCAGCCTAAATCTCCCCTGGTGGAGCTTGAGGCCATTCCCTCTTGTCCTGTCCCCTGTCCCTTGGGAGAAGAGCCCAGCTCCCTCCTCTCTACAACCTCCTCTCAGGTAGTTGGAGAGAGTAATGAGGTCTCCCCTCAGCCTCCTCTTCTCCAGGATAAACCCCCCCAGCTCTCTCAGATGCTCCTCATAGGGCCTGTTCTCCAGCCCCTTCACCAGCTTCGTGGCTCTTCTCTGGACTCTCTCCAGAGCCTCAACATCCTTCTTGTGGTGAGGGGCCCACAACTGAACACAGGATTCAAGGAGCGGCCTCACCACATGAAGTGGTCTTGGCAAGTCAGGCAAATGAGTGAACTAAATAAAAAAGCTGAGAGAAGAGGGAGTGCTGGACTCAACTGCTGACGCACGGGGTATGGACTGTTGGAGAGGTTTTACTGCTGCTCTTAGTGTTCTAGTGGATTTAAGTGGTTGAGTCACCTTCCCTAGAGGTGTTTAAGGGACAGGTGGACGAGGTGCTGAGGGACATGGGTTAGTGTTTGATAGGAATGGTTGGACTTGATGATCCAACAGGTCTCTTCCAACCTGGTGATTCTATGATTCTATCTCCCACGTCTTAGTGTCTCCAAGGTCCTTCTCCTCCACTGTCACCAGGGTCCTCTGCATGGTGGCATCTCCCGTGTCTTTCTGTCACCAAGATCCTTCTCCTCCAGTGTCACCAGCTTCCCCTGCATGGTGGCATCTCCCATATCTTGCTGTCCCCAAGGTCCTGCTGCTCCAGTGTCTCCAGGATCCGTGTCTTGGATTCTCCAGTGTCACCAGGGTCCCCTACATGGTGACATCTCCCATGTCTTAGTGTCCCCAGGGTCCTTCTCAAGTGTCACCAGGGTCCTCTGTGTGATTTATCCTCATCCCTGGATCCCTGTGGTTTATTCCATCCCTGGATCCCTGTGGTTTATTCCATCCCTGGATCCCAACGTCCCTGGATCCCTGTGGTTTATTCCCTCCCTGGATCCCTGTGGTTTATTCCATCCTGGATCCCCGTGATTTATTTCCTCCCTGGATCCTTGTGATTTATTCCCTCCTGGATCCCTGTGATTTATCCCATCCCTGGCCACCTTTGATTTATTCCAACCCTTGATCCCTTTAATTTATTCCCTCCCTGGAGCTGGCAGCATCCCTGGATTCCAGCGATTTCTTTCTGATCTCTCGCCTCTCAGCATCCCTGGATCCCTTTGTTTTATCCCATCCCTGGATCCCCTTTTTTTATCCCATCCCTGGATCCTAATGATTTAGAATCATAGGATTTATTCCCATCCCTGGAGCTCCCAGCAGCCCTGGGTCCCACTGCATCCCCAAATCCCTGTGATTTATCCCATCCCTGGATCTCAGTGACGTATTTCCATTGCTTTGATTTATTCCATCCCAGCATCCCTCTATCCCTTTGATTTATTCCCATCCCTGGATCCCTTGGATTTATTCCATCCCAACATCCCTGGGTCTCAGTGATTTATTCCGTCCCTGGATCCCAATGTCCCTGGATCCCAGTGATTTATTCCCATCCCTGGATCCCAGTGATTTATTCCCATCCCTCTATCCCTTGGATTTATCCCATCCCTGGATCCCTGTGATTTATTCCATCCCTGGATCCCAACATCCTTGGATCCCTGTGATTTATTCCATCCCTGGAGCTCACAGCATCCCTGGATCCCTGTGATTTATTCCCATCCCTAAATCCCTTCGATTTATTCCATCTCTAGATCCCTGTGATTTATTCCCATCCCTACTTCCCACCACATCCCTGGGTCCTTGTGATTTATTCCATCCCCAAATCCCTCCGATTCATCCCAAATCCCCAAATCCCTTCGATTCATCACATCCGCAAATCCCTTCGCTTCATTCCATCCCCAAACCCCTTCGCTTCATCCCAAACCCCTTCGCTTCATCCCAAACCCCTTCGCTTCATCCCACCACATCCTCACATCCCAAAGATTTCCTCCCACCCCTTCAACCTGCCCACCTCCTCCTCCTCCTCCTCCTCCTTCTCCTCTGGGATCTGAGGATCCGGCCAGGAGGTGACGCCGAGGGGAGCGCATCCTGCTCCCTTGGCTTCTCCGACCATGCTCCGCTGCTTGCTCCAACGCGCCTCTCACCTTCCCAACTTGGAGAAGGGGGACAAGCGGAGTGACCCCGTGGCCAGCTTGACCTTCCGAGGTGAGACAATCCCGAATTTTTTGGAGTTCTTGGCTGATTCGGCGACGACTTCTCCAGCAAAACCCGGGTTCTCCGGGGCGTCCGGCCAGGACGCGCGTCCTGGCCGGATGCCCCGGAGAACCCGGGTTTTGCTCAGCTCCATCCTCATCCTAAATCTATTCGGAATTCCCTTCCACCCCACTCTCTAAAGTGAGATTTAGGCCTTGATGGGACCTCAAGGAGGAGCAGGACTTGGGTTGCTGTGTCCTTGGGTTGTGGAAAATCCTTTTCTCCAAGAGCTTTATCCCAAAGGTGGGAATTAGGGATGAGATTTGGCACCGGGACCTGTTTTGATGGCATCTAAAAGGGTTGGTGGACACTGAGGAGGAGCAGGACTTGGGTTGCTGCACCTTTGGGTTCTCTCGGAAGCACCAGGAGATCCCATTCCCTCAGGGATTTATCCCAGAGGTGGGATTTAGGGATGGGATTTAGCGCCGGGACCTGTTTTGACGGCAT
Source organism: Coccyzus lansbergi (assembly GCA_033558105.1). Lineage (NCBI taxonomy): Eukaryota > Metazoa > Chordata > Aves > Cuculiformes > Coccyzidae > Coccyzus > Coccyzus lansbergi. The sequence goes on along the minus strand of JAUMJK010000321.1, from coordinate 281,004 downwards.
CTAAAAGGGTTGAGGTGGTGGTGAACCCCACCTCTTCCCCTCTTGGGGCTTCACTGTAATTAAAGGGCTTAATTAACGACGGGAGATGGATACGAGGAAAGTCGTATCCAGGTTTATTTTGACCGGAGGATGGAGATCTTTGGAGCTTTGGGAAGCGCCGGTGGGAGGATGTCCTGGTTCTTTTGGTGGTGGTGGAAAAAAAAAAAAAAAAAAAAGGTCTATTTTTAGAAAGCACCAAAAAATAAGGGAAGGAAAGGGCCGAGCGGCTCCTGCTCCCGCTCTTCCTGTCCTGCCTGGAGGTGGGAATGGGGCTGCTCCTGGCTGTCCCCCTGTCCCACCACCTCGGGGATCCCTGAGGGATCATCTCATGGGGGTTCCTCACCCAGGGTGGGATCCCTCCATTCCTCCCTCCATCTCTCCATCCATCCTCAAAGGTCTCGTGGGCCAAACCCATGATGGTTCCTCGCCCAGGGTAGGATCCCTCCATCCATCTCTCCATCCATCCATGATCCATCCTCAAAGCTTTCCTGGGCCAAACCCATGATGGTTCCTCACCCAGAGTAGGATCCCTCCCTTCCCTCCATCCCTTCCCTCCATCCCTTCCCTCCATCCCTCCCTCCATGATCTATCCTCAAAGCTCTCCTGGGCCAAACCAATGATGGGTGTTGAGATGGGCTCCATCCATCCATCCTCAATGGTCTCATGGGCCAAACCCACAATGGTGCCTCACCCAGGATGGGATCCATCCATCCATCCATCCCTCCCTCCCTCCATCCCTCCCTCCATGATCCATCCTCAGAGCTCTCCTGGGCCAAACCCGCGATGGTTTCTCACCCAGGGTGGGCTCCATCCATCCCTCCCTCCCTCCATCCTCCAAGGTCTCCTGGGCCAAACCTGCGATGGTTTCTCACTCAAGGTGGGCTCCATCCCTCCCTCCATCAATCCCTCCCTCCATCCATGATCCATCCTTAAAGCTCTCCTGGGCCAAACCTGCAATGGTTTCTCATCCAGGGTGGGATCCATCCCTCCATCCTCCAAGGTCTCCTGGACCAAACCCATGATGGTTCCTCACCCAGGGTGGGATCCCTTCCTCCCTCCCTCCCTCCCTCCATCCATCCATCCTCAAAGCTCTCCTGGGCCAAACCCATGATGGATTTGGACGTGGGCTCCATCCATCTATCCTCCAAGCTCTCCTGGGCCAAACCTGCGATGGTTCTTCACCCAAGGTGGGATCCATCCATCCATCCATCCATCCTCCAAAGTCTCCCGGGCCAAACGCGCAATGGTTTCTCACTCAAGGTGGGCTCCCTCCATCCCTCCCTCCATCCTCAAAGCTCTCCTGGGCCAAACCCGCGATGGTTTCTCACCCAGGGTGGGATTGATCCATCCATCCATCCATCCATGATCCATCCTCAAAGCTCTCCTGGGCCAAACCCGCAGTGGTTTCTCACCCAGGGTGGGATCGATCCATCCATCCATGATCCATCCTCAAAGCTCTCCTGGGCCAAACCCATGATGGATTTGGAGATGAGCTCCATCCATCCATCCATCCTGAAAGGTCCCCTGGGCCAAACCTGCAATGGTTTCTCACTCAAGGTGGGCTCCATCCCTCCATCCTTAAAGGTCTCATGGGCCAAAGCCATGATGGGTGTGGAGATGGGCTCCATCCCTCTCTCCATCCCTCTCTCCATCCCTCTCTCCATCCCTCTCTCCATCCCTCTCTCCATCCCTCTCTCCATCCTCAAAGCTCTCCTGGGCCAAACCCATGATGATTCCTCACCCAGGGTGGGATCCATCCATCCCTTCTCAAAGCTCTCCTGGGCCAAACCCACAATGGTTTCTCACTCAAGGTGGACTCCATCCCTCCCTCCATTCCTCCTTCCATCCTCAAAGCTCTCCTGGGCCAAACCCGTGATGGTTCTTCACTCAAGGTGGGCTCCATCCGTCCCCAAAGCCGAATCGTGATCCCACGGAGACTCCAAATCTCTTCACCCCAGAAAGATGAGGTCTGTACCCTAACTCGAGGGTCTTGGACCATCTTGGTGATGTTGTGTAGAGGAGGTGATGGAAGCTCTTCCTCCCTCCTTGTCCAGCTCTGACTCCAGGATTTAGCGAGAATTCCTTAAAATCTGGAGGAGAAGATGGATGTAGTGATACCAAAACCTAGAAGTTAAGGAGGAGGTGGGGAGGCCTTCGGGGTCCGTGTCCCCAAGGCTTTGAGTCACCACTATTGTTCTCGTCCCTTCCTTTTCCTCTTCCATCCCCCTCCTGGTTCCTCCAGCAGGGGCCGTGACCTTGGCCGGGAACGTGGGCTGATTTGGGAGTGGAGATGTTGGGGGGCTCCTTGGTTGGGGTCCCCCAAGACTTGAGGACTCCTCAGGAAGGGTTGGAGCCCCCAAACATCAGAGCTCCTTGGGCTGGACCCCCCAGACCCAGGGATCTTCGGGAAGGGTTGGAGCCCCCCAAGACTTGAGGGCTCCTTGGTTGGAGTCCCCCAAGACTTGAGGACTCCTCAGGAAGGGTTGGAGCCCCCAAACATCAGAGCTTCTTGGGCTTGACCCCCCAGACCCAGGGATCTTCAGGAAGGGATGGAGCTCCCCAACATTGGAGCTCCTTGGTTGGACCCCCCAAGACTGAGGACTCCTTGGGAAGGGTTAGAGCTCCCCAAACATCAGAGCTCCTTGGGCTGGGCCCCCCAGACCCAGGGATCTTCAGGAAGGGTTGGAACCCCCCAAACACTGAGACTCCTTGAGGTGGAGCCTCTCCCTGAACCTGGTTTCCTCTGGAAGAGCTGGAGCCTCCTCCCTGCTGCGCTCCTGGGGAAACTGAGGCACGGCCCATGGAGAGGGCTCGCTTGGAGGTTTCCAGCAGGGCTTGCCCCTGGTTGCCCAGAGAGGTGGTGGCTGCCCCGTCCCTGGAGGGTTTCCAGGCCAGGTTGGATGGGGCTTGGTGGACTCCAAAGGGACGTGTCTGTGGATCTGGATGGGTTCGAGGTCCCTTCCCATGGTTCCGTGAGGCCGACCTGATCCACGTTGTTGCTCCCTGCAGGGGTGAAGAAGAGGACTAAAGTCATCAAGAACAACATCAACCCCGTATGGAACGAGGTGAGTGCAGCCTCGTCCCTGCCGGGGACAACCGGGCGGGGAGGAAGAGGGGGTCTCACCTGCAAGGGACCCCAAGCCCAAGAGGTGTCACCGTAGAGGAACCTCAAGCCTGAGAGGGACCCTAAGCCCAAAGGGACCTCAAGTTCAAGAGGTTCCAACCCATAGAGGAACCTCAAGGCCAAGGGACCCCAAGTCCAAGAGGCGTCACCGTAGAGGAACCTCAAGCCTGAGAGGTGGCACCTCTCGGGGGAACCTCAAGCCCAAAGGACCCCCAGTTCAAGAGGTATCCCCATAGAGGAACCTCCAGCCTGAGAGGTGGCACCTCTCAGAGGAACCTCAAGGCCAAGGGACCCCAACCCAGAGTGGTTACACCCCATAGAGGAACCCCAAGCCCAAGGGACCCCAAGTTCAAGAGGTGGCACCTCTCAGGGGAACCCCAAGCCCAAGAGGTGCCACCTCTCAGGGGAACCTCAAGCCCAAAGGACCCCAACCCAGAGAGGTTAGACCCCATAGAGGAACCCCAAGCCCAAGAGACCCCCAGATCAAGATGTGCCACCTCTCAGGGGAACCTCAAGCCCAAAGGACCCCAAGTTCAAGAGGTGTCACCCCACAGAGGAACCTCAAGGCCAAGAGGTGCCACCTCTCAGAGGAACCTCAAGCCCGAGAAGTGCCACCTCTCAGGGGAACCTCAAGCCCAAAGGACCCCAACCCAGAGAGGTTAGACCCCATAGAGGAACCCCAAGCCCAAGGGTCCCCAAGCCCAAGAGGTGCCACCTCTCAGGGGAACCTCAAGCCCAAAGGACCCCAAGTTCAAGAGGTGTCACCCCACAGAGGAACTTCAAGGCCAAGAGGTGCCACCTCTCAGAGGAACCTCAAGCCCAAGAGGTGCCACCTCTCAGGGGAACCTCAAGCCCAAGGGACCCCAAGCCCAAGAGGTGTCACCATAGAGGAACCTCAAGCCTGAGAAGTGCCACCTCTCAGGGGAACCTCAAGCCCAAGAGACCCCCAGGTCAAGATGTGCCACCTCTCAAGAGGAACCTTGAAGCCAAGAGGTACCACCATACAGAGGGACCCTAAGCCCAAAGGGACCCCAAGGTCAAGAGGTGCCACCTCTCAGAGGAACCTCAGCCCCAAGGGACCCCAAGTTCAAGAGGTGTCACCATAGAGGAACCCCAACCCCAAGAGGTACCACCTCTCAGGGAAACCTCAAGGCCATGGGACCCCCAGTTCAAGAGGTGCCGCCCCTCAGGGGAACCTTAAGCCTATGGGACCCCAAGTTCAAGAGGTACCGCCTCTCAGGGGAACCTCAAGCCCAAAGGACCCCAAATTCAGGAGGTGCCGCCTCTCACAGGAACCCCGAGCCCAGAGGACCCCAAACCCTAGAGGTGTCACCTATCAGAGGAACCCTAAGCCCAAGAGGTGCCACCTCTCAAGGGAACCTCTAGGCCAAGGGACCCCAAGCCCAAGAGGTGTCACCTTCCCAGAGGGTTTGAGGCTCATCCCCATCCCAAACAGCACTGGAGCTGAAGTCCTTGGCTCAGGCCGTGGAGCAGCGGATCTTGGGCAGTGACCTCTGCTCCGGCCTCTTCCCCTTCCATCAAGATCTTATTGAGGCTCGTTAGAAACGAGCTGTTTAAAAACATCACAGCTTGAGGGGAAGCTGAGTGTGTTTTGCTCCTCGGTCGGGCCCAGGGGACGAGGTTCCTTCAGCTTCTTCTTCCTTCCGCCTCCGAGCCATGAAAACTTGGGTCTAAACTAAGGAAAAAAGGAGGTTTGAGGACAAATCCATCGTGTGTTGGTGCCTCCTCTGGTGTTCTCCTCCACTTTTAATCCACGGGAAGTGGAGAAACTTTTCCTTGAGGGACATTTCTCTTGGAGTTCTACCAGAAATTGGTGGCAAAGTGAGGCTGGGGTTGGGTTCTCCACCTCCAAGAGGCTTGAAAGGCACTGGAGTCAACCGCTGATCCTGCCTCGTCCTCCATCTCCTCCATCTCCATCATCTCCTCCATCTCCATCATCTCCTCCATCTCCATCATCTCCTCCATCTCCATCATCTCCTCCATCTCCATCATCTCCTCCATCTCCATCATCTCCTCCATCTCCATCATCTCCTCCATCTCCATCATCTCCTCCATCTCCATCATCTCCTCCATCTCCATCATCTCCTCCATCTCCATCATCTCCTCCATCTCCATCTCCTCCTCCATCTCCATCTCCTCCTCCATCTCCATCTCCTCCTCCATCTCCATCTCCTCCTCCATCTCCATCTCCTCCTCCATCTCCATCTCCTCCTCCATCTCCTCCTCCTCCTTCTCCCCAGGGCTTCGAGTGGGACCTGAAGGGAACCCCTCTGGACCCCAACACTGAGCTCACCGTCGTCGTCAAAGACCATGAGACCGTGGGGAGAAACAGGTAGGAGAAGCGTTGGGTGCTTGGACACGAGTCCTTAATCACACCTGGCTGGTTCGTCCCCAGGTCTTGGCTGGGGCCGTGAGGACTCCTGGTTTTGCTCAGCACCAGCATCTTGGCCCAGGGGGAGGTGGATCCATGGCTGGAGGGCAGGAGGATCTAGAGAGGGATCTAGATCCATGGCTGGAGGGCAGGAGGATGTAGAGAGGGATGTGGATCCATGGCTGGAGGACAGGAGGGTCTAGAGAAGGTTCTGGATCCATGGCTGGAGGGCAGTGAGGATCTAGAGAGGGATGTGGATCCATGGCCGGAGATCAGGGAGGCAAGAGCTGCATTTCTTGGCTGCTTCGCTCAGCGACCAAGGATCAGACCCAAGGTCCAAGGAGCTCACGAGGCACCTTTGGAGGCTGCAGCTCCCTGGTGACGGGACCTTGGCTGGTGACGGGACCTTGGCTGGTGATGACCCCTTGGCCAGGAAGGTGTGTGCCGGCGTCCAAGCTCCTTTCCTGAGCGTGACGGAGCTGGGGAAGGCGGCGATTGCGAAACAAACTGCTCCAAAGTGGTTTCCTTCCTCACGGCACATCCTGGTGCCCCTCGCTCCGCACGGGATGGACGTCTCCATCCTCGCGGCACCCACGACAGGCCGAGGGGCAGAAAGCACCTGGTGATGCCACCTCCCAAGCACCCTCTGGCCACCCCGAAGCTCCGTTCTCCGGGGTCGCTGCTCCTCGGGCAGGAGAAGAACGATAGGAAGTGATTTATTTTTGGGCAGCGAAGGGTGGGAAGACGCCCGAAGGATCCGGTTTCCGAGGCTGGAGCCAAGGCTGGATGGACTCTCCAGCGGGAGGTTGGGGTTTGGGTCCCGTCCAGCTCGCTGGTGGCGTCACGGCTCTAAAAATAGAGGAGGGGGAGAAAGGTCCTGGCTGGTGGCACAGGAAGACTTTGTCCGCTGGGCGGGGAGAGCGGCTCCACCGCAACCCAGGGAGGTTCTTCTCCCTCTGGACTCGGCCAGGCTGACCAGGATCTGACCAGGCTGGATCCATGGGCTGAGACCAACGGGATGAGGGTTAACAAGGCCAAATGGTGGATCCTGCACTTGGGGCACAAGAACCCTGAGCAGCTCCAGCCGAGGAGAAGTCTGGCTGGAAAGTGGCTGGAGGAGAAGGAGCTGGGGGGGTTGGGTGAAGAGGAGCCTTGAGGGGCCCAGGGGGCCAAGAAGGCCAAGGGCAGCTTGGCTTGGAGCAGAGCCGGTGTGGCCAGCAGGGCCAGGGAGCTGCTTCTCCCTCTGGGGAGACCCAACCTCGAATCCTGGGGTCAGTTCTTACCACAAGAAGGATGTTGAGGGTCTGGAGAACATCTGGAGAGGGGAACGCAGCTGGGGAAGGGGCTGGAGAACAAGTCTGAGGGCCCTGGGGGTGTTTCTCCTGGAGAAGAGGAGGCTGAGGGGAGACCTCCTTGCTCTCTGCAAGTCCCTGAGAGGAGGTTGTGGAGAGGAGGGAGCTGGGCTCTTCTCCAAAGGGACAGGCCGAGAGGGAATGGCCTCAAGCTCCACCAGGGGAGTCTGAGGTGGTCTCCTCTCCATCTGGGTTGTCTTCCCTTGGGAGGAAACGCAAACCTGCCGAGAGAGCTGCAAGGAGTTGGGTGGGAAGGGACCTCAAAGATCATCCAGTTCCCACGGGGCAGGGACACCTCCCACTGGATCAGGGGCTCCAAGCTCCATCCAACCTGCCCTTGAACCCATCTCTGGAGCCTCTTTCCCTACTGGAAGATGCTCTAAGGTCTCCTTGGAGCCTTCTGTTCTCCAGGATGAACAACCCTAACTCTCTCAGCCTCCTCCGGGAGGTTCTCCAGCCCTCACATCATCTCCGTTGCCTCCTCTGGCCTCGCTCCACCAGCTCCAGGTCCTTCCCCTGCTCTTCCCCTCCAGGTTTCTGGGAGAAGCCCGAGTGCCCCTGCGAGATGTCCTCTCCTCACCCAGCCTGGCAGCCTCCTTCAACCTCCCCTTGCTGGACACCAAGAAGCAGAGCACTGGGGTGAGTCCTCCAGACCAGTACCTTTCCAGTTAGAGACCAGTTTGAGCATCGTCTCCATCAGCTGCAGCTCCCAGTTTGAGATTGGTTTGAGGAACATCCCTACCAGTCACATCTCCCAGTTGGAGACCAGGTTGAGGAACATCCCTACCAGTCACATCTCCCAGTTGGAGACCAGTTTGAGCAACATCCCTACCAGTCTCACCTCCCAGTTGGGAGACCAGTTTGAGACTAGTTTGAGGAATGTCCCTACCAGTCACATCTCCCAGTTGGAGACCAGTTTGAGGAACATCCCTACCAGCCACACCTCCCGGTTAGAGACCAGTTTGAGACTGGTTTGAGGAACATCCCTACCAGTCACACCTCCCAGTTGGAGACCAGTTTGAGGAACGTCCCTACCAGTCACATCTCTCAGTTGGAGACCAGTTTGAGACTAGTTTGAGGAACATCCCTATCAGACACATCTCCCTGTTGGAGACCAGTTTGACATTGGTTTGAGGAACATCCCTACCAGTCCCATCTCCCAGTTGGAGACCAGTTTGAGCAGCATCTCCGCCAGGTGCGGCTCCCAGTTTAAGACCAGTTGTCCCCCCCGGGCTCTTTGGCTTTGAGTGGGGTCACCAGGAAGCCCCTTGGTCCCTGTGCTGGTGGGACTCCTCTCCTCCCATCCCAGTAGCTCCCTCTCCTCACCTTGAGATGAGCTTGCTGGGTACACTGGTGCTTTACTGGTGGCACTGGTGTGGGAGACGGCTCAGACCTCTTGGTGGGGCAGGTGTTGACGCCCGTGGGGCAGCGACAGCCTCTCTGAGGTCCCACCTCAAAGGCCTCAACCTCTTCTGCTCTGCTGGTGGATGCGGCATCTGGCTCAGAACCACCTCGAGATGCTACCTAGTTCCACAGGGACCAGGAAGGTGTCACCCTACACCTCCCTGTGGCCCCTGAGACTTCTCATCTTCCTCTTCCAACCTCACGGGTGGCATCAACGGCAAAACTCTAGTCCCAGGAGATGAGCGTGACAGGGATTTCTTTTCTTCCAGGCTTTCCTCATGCTGCAGGTGTCCTACATCCCTCCACCAGGAGCTGCTCCCGTCTTCCCTCCTCCAGCTCCTCCTGAGCCGGCACCGGCTGCTGCAGAGCCTGACGCCGTCACCGGTAACCAGGACCTCATCCTCCCAGCATTCTGCTGTCAGCTCTGTCACCTCTGGCCTGGGCAGGCGCAAACACTCCTGGGTAGAAAACTGGTTGGCTGGAGGGCCCAGAGAGTAGTGGGAAATGGAGTTAAATCCAGCTGGAGGCCAGTGACAAGTGGTGTCCCCCCAGGGCTCAGTGCTGGGTCCTGTTCAATGTCTTCATCAATGACCTGGATGAGGGCATCGAGTGCTCCCTGAGCAAGTTTGCAGATGACGCAAAGCTGGGTGGAAGTGTGGATCTGCTGGAGGGTAGGGAGGCTCTGCAAAGGGACCTAAACAGGCTGGATCCATGGGCTGAGTCCAATGGGATGAGGTTTAACACGGCCAAATGCCGCATCCTGCACTTGGGGCACAACAACCCTGAGCAGAGCTCCAGACTGGGAGAAGTCTGTCTAGAAAGCTGCCAGGAGGAGAAGGACCTGGGGGTGTTGGTCGACAACGACTGACCACGAGCCAGCAGTGTGCCCAGGTGGCCAAGAAGGCCAATGGCATCCTGGCTTGGATCAGAAATGGTGTGAGCAGCAGGGCCAGGGAGGTGATTCTCCCTCTGGACTCAGCATTGGTGAGGCTGCTCCTTGAATCCTGTGTTGAGTTGTGGGCCCCTCAGCACAAGAAGGATGTTGAGGCTCTGGAGTGAGTCCAGAGAAGAGCCATGAAGCTGGTGAAGGGGCTGGAGAACAGAACCTATGAGGAGCATCTGAGAGAGCTGGGGGTGTTTATCCTGGAGAAGAGGAGGCTGAGAGGAGACCTCATTACTCTCTACAACTCCCTGAGAGGAAGTTGTGGAGAGGAGGGAGCTGGGCTCTTCTCCCAAGGGACAGGGGACAGGAAGAGAGGGAATGGCCTCAAGCTCCACCAGGGGAGATTTAGGCTGGAGATTAGGAGGAAGTTTTTCACGGAAAGGGTCATTGGGCATTGGAATAGGCTGCCCAGGGATGTGGTTGATTCACCTTTGCTGGAGGTGTTTAAGGCACAGGTAGATGAGACCCTGAGGGACCTGGGTTAGTGTTTGATGGGAATGGTAGGACTCGATGATCCAATGCATCTCTTCCAACCTGGTTGTTCTATGATTCTATGAACCCTTGATTTGTGGCATGGAATGGACACGTCCCTCACCCTGACCTTCACGTCCTCCCCAAGCTCAAACCTTCACCCTGAGGTCTCACCTTGCTCCTCTTCGCCATCCTCTTTCTTTCCTCCCCGTAGAGACGGCCGGAGAGGAGGAGACGGAGGATCAGGTGGCGACGGGAGATGAGACAGAACCATCCTCCTCCTCCTTGGGACCACCGGGCTCCGAACCACCGTCCCTGCCCCGCAAGCCGCCCGTGCACCATGTCCAAGGGCTGAAGAGGAGGAGGAGCTCGCCCAAAAAGCCTCTCTCCAACAAGCCACAGGACTTCCAGGTGAGGAGAGGCTGGTGGGGATGAGATCTTCTCCCGAACCCACCACCTTGTCCCTCTGTGGGTGTTTATCCCCCTGCGAGGTGACTGTCCCAGGGTGGGACCAAACCTGGAGATGCCTCCAGCTGGAGACCAGTGACAAGTGGTGTCCCCAGGGCTCAGGGCTGGGTCCTGCTCAATGTCTTCATCAATAACCTGGATTAAGGCATCGAGGGCTCCCTGAGTGACTCTGGGGATGACACTGAACTGGGTGGGATCTGCTGGAGGGGTTTGAGGGACTCCAAAGGGATCTGACCAGGCTGGATCCATGGGCTGAGACCAGCAGGATGAGGGTTAACGAGGCCAAAGGGTGGATCCTGCCCTTGGGGCACAAGAACCCTGAGCAGCTCCAGCCGAGGAGAAGTCTGGCTGGAAAGTGGCTGGAGGAGAAGGAGCTGGGGGGGTTGGGTGAAGAGGAGCCTTGAGGGGCCCAGGGGGCCAAGAAGGCCAAGGGCAGCTTGGCTTGGAGCAGAGCCGGCGTGGCCAGCAGGGCCAGGGAACTGCTTCTCCCTCTGGGGAGACCAAACCTGGAATCCTGGGGTCAGTTGTGTTTCCCTCAGCACAAGAAGGACCTTGAGGGGCTGGAGAATGTCTGGAGAGGAGAACGGAGCTGGGGAAGGGGCTGGAGAAGAAGAGGAGCGACTGAGGTGTTTCTCCTGGAGAAGAGGAGGCTGAGGGGAGACCTCATTGCTCTCTCCAACTCCCTGAGAGGAGATTGTGGAGAGGAGGGAGCTGGGCTCTTCTCCCAAGGGACAGGCTGAGAGGGAATGGCCTCAAGCTCCACCAGGGGAGGCTCAGGATGGACATCAGGATGGAATATTTCCTAGAAAGGGTCATTGGGTGGTGGAAGAGGGGAGAGGGTTGAGTTCCCTTCCCTGGAGGGTTTAAGGGACAGGTGGACGAGATGCTGAGGGACATGGGTTAGTGATTGATGGGAATGGTTTGACTCTGTGATCCGGTGGGTCTCTTCCAACCTGCTGACTCTGTGATTCTATGATCCTGGTGACCCATTGGCCTGTCCCCCCTCCCATCCCAGATCAGGGTGAGGGTCATCGAGGGTCGGCAGCTCCCTGGGGTCAACATCCGGCCTGTGGTGAAGGTGACAACCGCCGGGCAGACCAAGAGGACGAGGATCCGCAAAGGCAACAGCCCCTTCTTTGATGAGGTGAGGAGAGGTTCCCTGCTCCTGGGGAACATCTGGAGAGGGGAACAGAGCTGGGGAAGGGGCTGGAGAAGAAGAGGAGCAGCTGAGAGAGCTGGAGGTGTTTCTCCTGGAGAAGAGGAGGCTGAGGGGAGACCTCCTTGCTCTCTGCAAGTCCCTGAGAGGAGGTTGTGGAGAGGAGGGAGCTGGGCTCTTCTGCCAAGGGACAGGGTTAGTGATTGATGGGAATGGTTGGACTCCATGATCCAGTGGGTCTCTTCCAACCTGGTGATTCTCTGACTCTATGATCCTCTAGTCCAAGCATCAGCCCTACTCACCCTACTAAACCACAGGGTAGGGGTGGTCTTGGGGTTTGGAGAAGCTGGGATGCCGGAATGTGCCCGGGGCGGGAGGTCGGGGCAGGTGTCCACCTCACCCCCATCCCCCCTATTTCCTCCAGACCTTCTTCTTCAACGTCTTCGAGTCACCAGCCGAGTTGTTCGACCTGCCCATCTTCCTCACGGTGAGCTGCCCTCAACGGCCTCCTCGCCCCTCAGGAGGTCTGGGGTGGGATTTGAGACCTTCTCACCATGACCTCCTATCGAGGAGAAGGTCCCCTAGCTTCCCAGAAGGTTCTCCACCCTGGGAGAGAGCTTTGAGCTGGATTACCCTTTTCTCCTCGTTTCCACCCCTAGGTTGTGGACTCTCGGTCCTTCCGGACGGACTCGGTGATTGGGGAATTCCGGGTAAGGCCACTCTCTCCCCTCTCCCTCTCCGTTGACCTTGGAGTCGAACACTAACATTGCTTCTCCTGCTCTTCCTCAGATGGACGTCGAGACCGTTTACTCGGAGCCGAGTGAGTCGCTCTGGGAAAACCCTTTTTTATTTTGGGGTCAAATTGAGGGGAAATGTGTGCCGTGTCCATCATCGTCACCCGTTCCTCTTCCCTCTCCCAAGATCCACGTCCTTGAGGGGTTTGAAGTTGTGCCATCAGCTTGGTGGACGAAAGTGGAACCCAAATCACTCGTTTTGATCTCAAACCTGGTTCCTTATTTCATCTTTTATCTTCCGCATTACCTCCACGAAGGGTTTAAGATCCACGCGGCAAATCCTTAACACGCCCAAAGTCTTGGTCAACCCTGATGGTGGTTGTAGGCCCCTTCCAACTGGAAGAGTCCATTCTGTCCCATTTCATTCCATTCATGGAATCATAGAATGGGTTGGAAAGGACCTTCAGGTCCGTCTAGGTTGATCTCCTGCCACTGGATCAGGTTGCTCCAAGCCCCATCCAACCTGGCCTTGAACCTCTCCAGGGGTGGAGAACGTAGGCCAGGGCCTCCCAACCCTCATCGAGCGCTGACTCAGTGTCTTTTTTCATCAGAAAAACCCAACCAACAGCATCTTTGAAGGTGTCTCCTTCCGCGTCTGAGGGTCTCAATCTCTTTGTCTCCTCCAGAACACGCTTTCCTCAGGAAATGGCTGTTGCTCTCCGACCCCGAGGACTTCTCGGCAGGGGCCAAGGGCTACCTGAAAGTCAGCCTCTTCGTGCTGGGACCTGGAGATGAAGCTCCGGTGAGTGTCCTTCTGGTTATGACCTTCCAACCATGGTCCTCCACCCTCCTTGGGCCACCAAACCTGTCCCCAGGGATGCTGCAGCGTTGATCTTCCTCCGTTTTTTGGGGGCGAAGTCCTGGGGTTTGGGGTCTTGGTGCTCCTCTCCCGACTCTTTGGGAAGCTCGGTTGGGTTTTGTCCTTCAGCTGGAGAAGAAGGAGGTTTCTGAAGACAAGGAAGACATTGAAGGCAACCTCCTGCGCCCCACGGGGGTCGCCTTGAGGGGAGCTCACTTCTGCTTGAAGATCTTCAAAGCCGAGGACTTGCCCCAGAGTAAGTGGCACCTTCGCTGGGCTGGAGCGGGAAGGATCCATCCCTTGGACTTGCAGTGGGTGGCAGTGTCCTAGAGGATGAGGCTGAGGAGCTTCATCCAAAGATGTTGTAGATACCAGTCCAGTCATAACCGGGTGGCGCGTCTTTTACTGGAGCAAACTGGGCCCAGAGAATGGTGGGAAATGGTGTTAAGTCCAGCTGGAGGCCAGTGACAAGTGGGGTTCCCCAGGGCTCAGTGCTGGGTCCAGCCCTGTTCAATGTCTTCATCAATGACCTGGATGAGGGCATCGAGTGCTCCCTGAGCAAGTTTGCAGATGGCACTGAGCTGGGTGGAAATGTGGATCTGCTGGAGGGTCGGGAGGCTCTGCAAAGGGACCTAAACAGGCTGGATCCATGGGCTGAGTCCAATGGGATGAGGGTTAACACGGCCAAATGCCGCGTCCTGCACTTAGGGCACAGCAACCCTATGCAGAGCTCCAGACTGGGAGAAGTCTGGCTGGAAAACTGCCAGGAGGAGAGGGACCTGGGGGGGGTTGGTCGACAGTGACTCAACATGAGCCAGCAGTGTGCCCAGGTGGCCAAGAAGGCCAATGACATCCTGGCTTGTATCAGAAACGGTGTGACCAGCAGGGCCAGGGAGGTGATTCTCCCTCTGGACTCAGCACTGGGGAGACCACTTCTTGAATCCTGTGTTCAGTTGTGGGCCCCTCAGCACAAGAAGGATGTTGAGGCTCTGGAGAGAGTCCAGAGAAGAGCAACAAAGCTGTGGAAGGGGCTGGAGAAGAAGAGGAGTGTCTGAGAGAGCTGGGGGTGTTTCTCCTGGAGAAGAGGAGGCTGAGAGGAGACCTCATTACTCTCTCCAACTACCTGAAAGGAGGTTGTGGAGAGGAGGGAACTGGGCTCTTCTCCCAAGTGCCAGGGGACAGGACAAGAGGGAATGGCCTCAAGCTTTGCCAGGGGAGCTTCATGACGGACTTGAGGAAAATATTTTTCATGGAAAGGGTCATTGGGTAGTGGCAGAGGCTGCCCAGGGAGGGGGTTGATTCCCCTTCCCTGGAGGTGTTTAAGGCACAGGTAGATGAGGTGCTGAGGGACATGGTTTAGTGTTTGATAGGAATGGTTGGACTGGATGATCCTTTGGGTCTCTTCCAACCTGGTTGTTCTATGATTCTATGAAACTGGTTTGACCTTTGTGTCCTTCGTGGTGGGACAAAACCTCTTGGAGAGCCAGGACCATCTCCAGAGGCCACCAGCTTCCGTCAGCATCCAGCCTCTCCTTCTCCTTGCAGTGGACGATGCCGTCATGGACAATGTCAGGCAGGTCTTCGGCTTCGAGAGCAACAAGAAGAACCTGGTCGATCCCTTTGTGGAAGTCAGCTTCGCAGGGAAGACGGTGAGTGGTAGATGAGGTCCTGAGGGACATGGTTTAGTGTTTGATAGGAATGGTTGGACTTGATGGTCCGATGGGTCTCTTCCAACCTAGTTGTCCTATGATTCTATGAGTGCTCGGAGAGGGACAACCCCCCCTCTGGGTCTTTGGGGTCGGAGCGGCAGCTGGACATGGTGATGATGTCCTGGTGTGGGGGATGAACTGCTTCTTTGTTCATTGGAGTCATCAAAGGTCCATTTGTAAAGGTCTCATCGGTCCCTGTCACCTTGTCCTCTCCGTCTGTGCCTTCACCGAGTGATGTAGCCACAAGCCACCAAGTGGCTTTGGGTCCACAGAAGCTTTAAAAGTCTTCTCTGCCCATAAATCCTGCCCTGGGGACAATGTCCAGGGAGGGGACAGAGGCTTGGGACAGGGTTCTCCAGCCTGGAGAAGAGGAGCCTCTGGGGAGACCTTAGAGCAGCTTCCAGTGTGGGAGATTGAGATGAGATCTTAGGGAGAAATGTTCTCCTGGGAGGGTGAGGAGGCCCTGGAAGAGGTCACCCAGAGCAGTAGTGGAGTCTCCATCCCTGGAGGGGTTCATAAAACGTGTAGATGTGGCACTTGGGGACACGGTTTTTATGGCCTGGTGGGCTTGTGTGGATGGTTGGACTTGGCGATCGAGGTCTTGGAGCTGTGAGCGCTGGTGTGGAACTGACATCTTGCTCCTGCAGCTCTACTCGAGGATCCTGGAGAAGAATGCCAACCCCCAGTGGAACCAGAGCCTGACACTGCCGGCCATGGTGAGAACCGGTGTCCCCAGGGGTGTCAACCCACCTGACCTCACCACACTCACGGTTCCTCTCCTGGCTTCTCTTCCCAGTTCCCTTCCATGTGTGAGAAGATGAGGATCCGTGTGACCGACTGGTGAGCAGGGATGGGCATCGAGGGCTCCCTGAGCGAGTCTGGGGGTGACACGGAACTGGGTGGGAGCTGCTGGAGGGGTTTGAGGGTCTCCAAAGGGATCTGACCAGGCTGGATCCATGGGCTGAGACCAACAGGATGAGGTTCCACCAGGAACTTGGGGCACATCAACCCTGAGCAGCTCCAGCCTGGGAGAAGTCTGGCTGGAAAGTGGCTGGAGGAGAAGGAGCTGGGGGGGTTGGTTGAAGAGGAGCCTTGAGAGGCCCAGGGGGCCAAGAAGGCCAAGGGCATCTTGGCTTGGAGCAGAGCCGGTGTGGCCAGCAGGGCCAGGGAGGTTCTTCTCCCTCTGGGGAGACCAAACCTGGAATCGTGGGGTCAGTTGTGGGTCCTTCAGCACAAGAAGGACCTTGAGGGTCTGGAGAACGTTTGGAGAGGTGAACAGAGCTGGTGAAGGGGCTGGAGAAGAGGAGGAGCATCTGAGAGAGCTGGGGGTGTTTCTCCTGGAGAAGAGGAGGCTGAGGGGAGACCTCTGTGCAAGACCCTGAGAGGAGGTTGTGGAGAGGAGGGAGCTCTGGGCTCTTCTGCCAAGGGACAGGCCGAGAGGGAATGGCCTCAAGCTCCACTTGAGCTCCATCAGAGAGAAATGTTTCATGGAAAAGGTCACTGGGATCTGGTAGAATCTGCCCAGGGAGGGGGTTGAGTCGCCTTCCCTGGAGGGTTTAAGGGACGTGTGGACGAGGTGCTGAGGGACATGAGTTAGCGATTGATGGGAATGGTTGGACTCCATGATCCGGTGGGTCTCTTCCAACCCGGTGATTCTCTGGTTCTCTGATCCCACGGGCAACCCTCTTGCCCCACATCGTGATGACGTCACGGGGTGTTTTGCAGGGACCGTCTGACCCACAACGATGTCATCGGCACTGCCTCCCTCTGCATGTCCAAGATCTCGGCCCCTGGTGGGGAGCTGGAGGGTAAGGACGGGCGCTGGGGTGGACTTTGGGGTGCATGGATGTGGAGGACGCTGCACGCTCGGGGCTGGAGGCCAGTGGTGGCTTTGAGGATGTCACAGCCAGACTGATGCTGTGGTGGCCACATGGGATGAGCTACTGGAGATCGCTCCATAGACTGGTTTGGGTGAGAAGGGACCTCAAAGCCCATCCAGTTCCACTCTTGCCATGGGCAGGGACACCTCCCACTGGATCAGGTTGCTCCAAGCTCCATCCAACCTGCCCTTGGACCCCTCCAGGGATGGGGTGAGGATGGAGAAGCTCAGCTGTCTCAACCTGTCCTTGTGGGGCAGGTTTTCCAGCCCTTGGATCATCTCTGGTGTGTTTTCTGGTTGGTCCTGGCCCCTCCAGGAGACCGAGTGGAGACCTTTGGGGCATCCCAGAGGTTTTGCTTCCTCTTCGTTGCTGTGCGGAGGTGGCGATGGAAGATTCCCTGTCCTACCTGCCTGTGTCCCCACTGGTGGCTCCTCCTCAGGTGACATTTAGAGGGGTGGAAGGCAGGATCAGGTCCATCTTGTGCTGACGATGGTCAGTCCCAGGGGGGTTTCTGAAGCCAAGAACCACCGTGGAGTCCCCAGCAGGGACCAGCTTGGGTCCAGGTGGGAGGACAGGGAGCTGGGGACACTTGTGGAGCTGCTGGGAGTTGTGACAGGGCCAGGAGCTGAGGCTGCCCTAACCTGCATGGACATCTCCTGCCGCTAACGAGCTTCTTGACCTGCTCTTGGCACTTCTTGACCTGCTCCCTTTGCTTTGTGCTTCTCAGAGGTTCTCAGGAGCTCTGCAACTGCCTGTCCCACCACCAGCTCACCCAGCTCTGCATGCAGGGTCCGAAGTTGGGCTGCAAGCACCTTCCTTCACCCCATGTTTGTGTGTCCAGCCTCATCTTCTCCTCTTGAGGTTGTTCTCATGGTTCTCATGGGCTGGTCTGGAGAGAGAGAGAGAGAGAGAGACAGAGAGAGAGAGAGATAGGAGGCTACAGGGGGTCTGCACGGGACTGGCACAGGCCACCCAAGGAGGTGCTGGAGAAGTGCGAGTCCCATGGTTCCATCCAGCTTTTCAACATCTGGATCATAGAAGATGGTTGGAAAAGATCTCTAAGATCATCCAGTCCAACCATGTCCCCAGGAGCCATTCCTACACGTGTTTTGAACTCCTCCGGGGGTGGACACTCCACCTCTTCCCTGAGCAGCCTCTTCCAGGGCTTCACCGCCCGTTCCATGAAGGAATTCCTCCTAATATCCAACCTAAACCTACCCTGGTGCAGCTTGAAGGGTTGTCCTCGAGGGATGCTCAAGCTCTCGTGTTTTCCCACCAACCCCACAGCCTCTGTGAGGACAACAGGATGATGGGACAACCTCCTCCTTTCTCTCTCGGTCTTAAAAGCCCCTGAGAACATCCATCCCCGTTTCTGTAACCCTCCATCATCCTCCTCTTCCAGCCTTTCCTAACCTCTTCTCCATTTCTTTGTGCCTCAGATGAGTTTCCTGCCCTCGCGAAGCCCCCGAAGGCCTCGGATCGTACGTCCCCCTCGGTCTCTCTTGACTTCTCGGTCGCTGCTTGGAAATAGGGTTTTTACAGGTGCCCTCAGGGCTGGGCACCTTGGTGGGAAGGAAGGATGGTTCCCACCTCCCTGCTCCGGCACTGCCTCCTCCTGCCCCCAGGAGAGTGGGGCAAGGGTTTGGGATGTCCATGTCGAGCGACGATGTCTTTGGGGTTTTCTACTCTCTTGGGTAGAAAACTGGCTGGATGGAGGGCCCAGAGAGTGGTGGGAAATGGTGCCCAAGTCCAGCTGGAGGCCAGTGACAAGTGGGGTTCCCCAGGGCTCAGTGCTGGGTCCAGCCCTGGTCAGTGTCTTCATCAATGACCTGGATGAAGGCATCGAGTGCTCCCTGAGCAAGTTTGCAGATGACACTGAGCTGTGTGGAAGTGTGGATCTGCTGGAGGGTAGGGAGGCTCTGCAAAGGGACCTAAACAGGCTGGATCCATGGGCTGAGTCCAATGGGATGAGGGTTAACACGGCCAAATGCCGGGTCCTGCACTTGGGGCACAACAACCCTGAGCAGAGCTACAGACTGGGAGAAGTCTGGCTGGAAAACTGCCAGGAGGAGAGGGACCTGGGGGTGTTGGTCGACAGTGACTCAACATGAGCCAGCAGTGTGCCCAGGGGGCCAAGAAGGCCAATGGCATCCTGGCTTGGATCAGAAATGGTGTGACCAGCAGGGCCAGGGAGGTGATTCTCCCTCTGGACTCAGCACTGGTGAGGTCGCTCCTTGAATCCTGTGTTGAGTTGTGGGCCCCTCAGCACAAGAAGGATGTTGAGGCTCTGGAGAGAGTCCAGAGAAGAGCAACAAAGCTGGTGAAGGGTCTGGAGAACAGGCCCTATGAGGAGCGGCTGAGAGAGCTGGGGGTGTTTCTCCTGGAGAAGAGGAGGCTGAGAGGAGACCTCATTGCTCTCTCCAACTACCTGAAAGGAGGTTGTGGAGAGGAGGGAGCTGGGCTCTTCTCCCAAGTGACAGGGGACAGGACGAGAGGGAATGGCCTCAAGCTCCACCAGGGGAGATTTAGGCTGGAGATGAGGAGGAAGTTTTTCACAGAAAGGGTCATTGGGCATTGGAATAGGCTGCCCAGGGAGGTGGTTGATTCCCCTTCCCTGGAGGTGTTTAAGGGACGGTTAGATGAGGTCCTGAGGGACATGGGTTAGTGTTTGATAGGAATGGTTGGACTGGATGATCCGACGGGTCTCTTCCAACCTGGTTGTTCTATGTTTCTATGAGAGCATGTTGTGCGCTGAGCCAGCTCGAGGAGCAACCAGCTCATGGAGCAACCAGCTCAGGAGCTCAGAGTAGGACCCGGCAAATGGTTTTGGCCCCATCACTGCTCCTTCTGCTCCAGGGTTCATAAGACGGAACCGTTCTCTTCCGAGCTCTCCTTCGATGGGAGCTCGGGGCCAGCTCCTAGGCTGGTGCTGTCCACCTCCTGCGCTGGTCAGCACCAGTAGAGCCATGTCCTCCCGTGGGGCCCTTCCCTAAGGACTGGGAAGCTCTGTGGCCCCTTTCTTCACCTTGTCCTTCTCCTGTGGAAAGGTGGGTGGTGGTAGGACCCCAACTGGGTGGAAACCAGCATTTTGGAGGCCTCCAGCAGCGCAGAGTCGCTGAATGGGTTTGGTTGAAAGGGACCTTAAAACCCATCCAGTTCCACCTCCTGCCATGGGCAGGGACACCTCCCATGGGATCAGGGGCTCCAAGCCCCATCCAACCTCATCTTGAACCCCTCCAGGGACGGGGCAGCCACCACTGTTCTGGGCAACCAGGGTCTTCCCACCCTCAGCTTGAAGAATTTCTTCCTAATGTCTCATCTCACTCTTCCCTCTCCAGTTTAAAGCCATTCCCTTCATCCTGTCACTCCAAACACTTCAAAGAAGTCCCTTCCCAGCTCTCCTGAAGCCTCTTCACGTTCTGGAAGCTGCTCTAAGGTCTCCCCAGAGCTTTCCCTTCTCCAGGATGAACAACCCCAACTCTCTCAGCCTCCTCTGGGAGGTTCTCCAGCCCTCACATCATCTCCGTGGCCTCCTCTGGCCTCGTTCCACCAGCTCCATGTCCTCCCTGCGCTGAGGACTCCAGAGCTGGAGCCAGGACTCCAGTTGTGGTCTCCCCAAGCGGAGCAGAGGGACAAGATCCCAGGTGGCCCTGGTGGCCCTGGTGGCCCTGGTGGCCACGTGTCTCTGGCTGCAGCCCAGGACACATTGGGGTGGTTTCTAGGCTCTGAGCCCACGTTGTTGGCTCTGTGGAGCTTCTCCACCGCTTCGTACACACACGGTCCCTGTAGGCCACGTCCCCAAGGTGCCCTCAGGGCTCTCTAACTGCTCTTCTCCCCCCATGCTCCTCAGTGGACGACGGCCTCGGGTTCCTGCCGACCTTTGGGCCCTGCTACATCAACCTCTACGGGAGCCCCCGGGAGTTCACCGGCTTCCCCGACCCCTACGAGAGCCTCAATTTGGGCAAGGTGACCATGACCTCTTGCCGGCACCACCTCACCTCCTCTTCTGGCTGCTATTAACCCAAACCGGCTTTATTCTCAGCTGCCTTTCCCACCCTTGGCTCTTCCTGCTGGCTAAAGACCTCCTGGGGGTCCTCTGCTGCCCACCCGCCCTCCACCTCCGGAAGCGCTTGCGGAAGCACCTTGCCTGGTCCTGCTTCTCCGTGATGGAAGTTCTCTGCAAGTAAAAGTGGAGAGGAAGGGCCACCCAGGTCCTGATGCCTCTTCCTGCTCTACCCCAAGGGCGAGGGAGTCGCGTATCGCGGCCGCATCCTGGTGGAGCTGGAGACCAAGCTGGTGGAGCAGGTGGAGCAGAAGGTGGAGGATATTTCTGCCGATGACGTCCTGCGGGTGGAGGTAATGGGATCTCCGTAGGGTTTCACAACCGGGTGGGCTCTGGGATTGGCCCTCGGGCCAGGTGAGAGCCAGAGAATCACCAGGTTGGAGAAGACCTGTTGGGTCATGGAGTCCAACCATTCCCATCAATCACTAACCCATGTCCCTCAGCACCTCGTCCACCCGTCCCTTAAACCCTCCAGGGAAGGGGACTCAAGCCCCTCCCTGGGCAGCCTCTGACAGGGCCTCAGAACCATTTTCCATGATGAAGTTTCTCCTGATGTCCATCCTGAGCCTCCCCTGGTGGAGCTTGAGACCATTCCCTCTTGTCCTGTCCCCTTGTCCCTTGGGAGAAGAGCCCAGCTCCCTCCTCTCCACAACCTCCTCTCAGGGACTTGCACAGAGCAATGAGGTCTCCTCCTCTTCTCCAGGAGAAACACCCTCAGGTCCCTCAGCTGCTCCTCTTCTTCTCCAGCCCCTTCCCCAGCTCCATTCACCTCTCC
Organism: Coccyzus lansbergi; assembly: GCA_033558105.1. NCBI lineage: Eukaryota > Metazoa > Chordata > Aves > Cuculiformes > Coccyzidae > Coccyzus > Coccyzus lansbergi. Next base: position 259,635 of record JAUMJK010000321.1, on the reverse strand, counting down.
AGACGTTCTCCAGCCCCTCAAGGTCCTTCTTGTGCTGAGGGGCCCACAACTGACCCCACAATTCAAGGTTTGGTCTCCCCAGGGCCGAGTCCAGAGGGAGAAGAAGCTCCCTGGCCCTGCTGGCCATGCCAGGTCTGCTCCAAGCCAAGCTGCCCTTGGCCTTCTTGGCCTCCTGGGCCCCTCAAGGCTTCTCTTCAACCAACTCCCCCCAACTCCTTCTCCTCCAGACACTTTCCAACCAGACCTCCCTGGCCCTGCTCATTCTTAAGTTGCATTTTTCATTGGAAAATTTTCATCTCCTCAATTTACCTTCTTCTAACATCCCACCTCGAAATTCCCTCATGGCAACTTCTACTTTTCTTCCCTGAGAAAAACTTTCCCACCTTGGAGGTCTCTTTGAAGCTGGGATAGTGGAGTCCCTGTCCGGAGGGAGGTTGGTGATGGTGTCTCCTCTTCCTCTTGCAGAAGTACCTTCGCCGCCGCAAGTTCTCCCTCTTCGCCGCCTTCTACTCGGCCACCATGCTCCAGGACGTGGACGACGCCATCCAGTTCGAGGTCAGCGTCGGCAACTACGGCAACAAGTTCGACAACACCTGCCTGCCCTTGGCCTCCACCACCCAGTACAGCCGAGCCGTCTTCGATGGTGAGCGGCACGGGAGTGACCAACTGTGGGGACGGGCTGCTCGGGAAGGGTCTGGAGCCTCCATCCTCGGACGTGTTCGACACCCAAGTGGATGTGGTGCTGGATAACCTGCCCAAGGTGTCCTTGCACTGGGACAGGCTGCTCGGGTTGGGTCTGGAGCCTCCATCCTCGGAGGTGTTCGACACCCAACTGGATGTGGTGCTGGATAACCTGCCCAAGGTGTCCTTGCACCAGCAGAGGGTGGATCAGATGAGCTCCAGAGGTCCTTGCCCATCTCAGCCTTGCTGTGGAGAGGGATTAGTGGCTACCCCATCCCTGGAGGTCTTCAAGACCAGGTTGGATGGGGCTTGGAGGCCCCGATCCAGTGGCCTCCTCTGGAACTCTCACTTCGGTGTGAGGTGTCCTCGACCCACTAGGGTTGTTCTGCTGGTTTCTGCTGCGGCTGTGGAGGTTGACACGTCCCTTTGGACCTTGGTGTGCTCGGTTCTTCTGCACAGAGCTTTGGGGACCATCATCCTCTTGCCCCAAAAAAGCCAAGTAGTCTTCTGGGTGGAAGCTGGAGCTGCTGGAGGGGTTTGAGGGTCTCCTAAGGGATAGGACCAGGCTAGATCGATGGGCTGTGACCAATGGGATGAGGTTCCACCAGGAACTTGGGGCACAAGAACCCTGAGCAGCTCCAGCCGAGGAGAAGTCTGGCTGGAAAGTGGCTGGAGGAGAAGGAGCTGGGGGGGTTGGGTGAAGAGGAGCCTTGAGGGGCCCAGGGGGCCAAGAAGGCCAAAGGCAGCTTGGCTTGGAGCAGAGCCGGCGTGGCCAGCAGGGCCAGGGAGGTTCTTCTCCCTCTGGGGAGACCAAACCTCGAATCGTGGGGTCAGTTCTCACCACAAGAAGGACCTTGAGGGTCTGGAGAGCGTTTGGAGAGGGGAACGGAGCTGGGGAAGGTGCTGGAGAAGAAGAGGAGTGTCTGAGGGACTTGGAGGTGTTCAGCCAATCTCACTGCCGTGTTGTCACCTCCAGGCTGTCAGTATTACTACCTGCCTTGGGGCAACGTGAAGCCCGTGGTGGTCTTGTCATCCTACTGGGAAGACATCAGCTATCGAACTGACGCTCAGAACCTTCTCCAGCATGCGGCAGACAGGCTGGTGAGGGCCGTGGGGACAAGGAGCGTTGGCCACCTCCTTTCTGTGTCCCACCTGGGAGGAGAAGGGAGGGGAGGGGAGGGGATGGAGGTCACCTACAGGGTGGGTTGAGTTTGGAGTTGGAGGGGTTGAAGGGACGGGTGGACGAGGCGCTGAGGGACATGGGTTAGTGATTGATGGGGATGGTTGGACTCCATGATCCGATGGGTCTCTTCCAACCTGGAGATTCTATGATTCGATTCTACGATTCTTTGCCCCAAGGCTGGAGCTCCTGAGCATGACCAGCAGCCCCAGGCTCTTGCTGGGAGGCTCCTGGACGTGGGGTGGAGTGGGTGCCGGGGCCTGCCCTCGCTCTCCAACTCCTCCTCCTCACTTTTCACGCAGGAAGCAAACCTGGAGAAGGTCCACCTTGCCCTCAAGGCCAACCGCTTGCCGAGTGAGCTGGACCTGCTGGCTTCCCAACTGCTGGAAGACGTCATCGCCGACTGCAGGTATTGTGGGGCCAGGCTTGGACTGACATTGGCCTTCTTGGCCACCTGGGCACACTGCTGGCTCATGGTCAGTCGCTGTCGACCAACACCCCCAGGTCCCTCTCCTCCTGGCAGTTTTCCAGCCAGACTTCTCCCAGTCTGTAGCTCTGCATAGGGTTGTTGTGCCCCAAGTGCAGGAGGCGGCAATTGGTCGTGTTAAACCTCATCCCATTGGACTCAACCCATGGATCCAGCCTGTTTAGGTCCCTTTGCAGAGCCTCCCTACCCTCCAGCAGATCCACACTTCCACCCAGCTCAGTGTCATCTGCAAACTTGCTCAGGGAGCACTCGATGCCTTCATCTAGGTCATTGATGAACACCTTGACCAGGGCTGGACCCAACACTGAGCCCTGGGGAACCCCACTTGTCACTGGCCTCCAGCTGGACTTGGGCACTTGCTGGAAAGGAGGACAAAACGCCCACCAAAGGCAGCAGAACCCCCATGAGAAGATGACTAAGGTCCTAACGCCGTGTCTCTGTCCATCCCCACAGCCTGACCCTGCCCGATGTCCTGGGGAAGCCGGCCAGCACCCACCTGGACCAGCACATGTACCGGTTCCGCAGCTCCAACCTGGAGCAGATCGTGAAGGCAGCTCTGAAGCTCAAGCACGAGGAGGCCAGCCTCTCAGTAGCCCTGGAGCAGGCAGAGGACTGGCTGTCCAGGCTGAAAGCCATGGCGGAGGAGGTGATGATGCTCTCGGTGGTGGCAGGAGCTGCTCTTCACCTTGGGGGGAGCCTCATTCCCTGCCCAGGGAAAGGGTGGAGCCTCCACACTGGAGGTGGTTGATGTGGCACTTGGGGATGTGGTTTAGTATGACCAGTGGGGTTGGGCTGATGACTGAACAGGATGATCTTAGAGGTCTTTTCCAATCTTAACAATTCCATGATCTGCTGGAGGGGCTTGAGGGTCTCCTAAGGGATCTGACCAGGCTGGATCCATGGACTGAGACCAACGGGATGAGGGTTAACGAGGCCAAAGGGCAGATCTTGCCCTTGGGGCACAAGAACCCTGAGCAGCTCCAGCCGAGGAGAAGTCTGGCTGGAAAGTGTCTGGAGGAGAAGGAGCTGGGGGGGTTGGTTGGAGAGGAGGCAGCAGGAGCCAAGGGGGCCAAGAAAGCCAAGGGCAGCTTGGCTTGGAGCAGAGCCGGAGTGGCCAGCAGGGCCAGGGAGGTTCTTCTCCCTCTGGACTCGGCCCTGGGGAGACAAAACCTTGAATTGTGGGGTCAGTTGTGGGCCCCTCAGCACAAGAAAGACGTTGAGGGTCTGGAGAACATCTGGAGAGGGGAACGGAGTTGGGGAAGGGGCTGGAGAAGAAGAGGAGCAGCTGAGACACCTGGGGGTGTTTCTCCTGGAGAAGAGGAGGCTGAGGGGAGACCTCATTGCTCTGTGCAAGTCCCTGAGAGGAGGTTGTGGAGAGGAGGGAGCTCTGGGCTCCTCTCCCAAGGGACAGAACGAGAGGGAATGGCCTCAAGTTCCACCAGGGGAGGCTCAGGATGGACATTAGGAAAAAATATTTCCTGGAAAGGGTCTTTGGTCAGTGTCAGAGTCTACCCAGGGAGGAGGTTGAGTCCCCTTCCCTGGAGGGTTTAAGGGCCGGGTGGACAAGGTGCTGAGGGACATGGGTTAGTGATTGATGGGAATGGTTGGACTCCATGATCCAATGGGTCTTCTCTAACCTGGTGATTCTATGACTCTCACCTGGAGTTTGGGTCAACCGGTCTCACTCTATGGGCTTGGTTTGGCAGTGGGGCTCGGGGTGGGGGGGGTGGCTGCTCTTCAACCTCTCGCATCCCTCTGTGACCGAGGTGTTGATGTGGAACCACCTCAGTTGGACGCTGTGGCTTTTGTCTTCTCCAGCCCCAAAACAGCCTGCCCGACATCGTCATCTGGATGCTCCAGGGAGAGAAACGCATGGCCTACGCCCGAGTGCCTGCCCACGAAGTCCTCTTCTCCAGGAACATCTCCGGCTGCTGCGGGAAGAACTGTGGGAAGCTGCAGACCATCTTCCTCAAGGTACCTCTGGCTTTGGAGGGATTTGGGTGCTTGATGTGGAATTTTAAATCGTTTTCCCCTAAAAAAAAAAAAATTAGATCTAAAGAGGGAAAACCATGCAGGGACCTGGAATCCCAACCCAAGAGCATCCAGGGCTGTGGGACCTCCAGCCCCAGTTTCCACCTTGTTGAAGGTGGTTGCATCCCAGTGAGAGCTTGGACGTGTTCTGGGGATGTTGATGGAATCGTCGAGGCTGGAAAAGCCCTCCAAGCTCATCCAGACCAATTATCAGTCCAACCACACGTTTCTTGTACCCCTTTCAGGGATGGTGACTCCACCACTGTCCTGGAAAGCTTCAACCAGGGCTTCACTGCTCTTTCCATGAAGGAATCTCTCCCAGTAGCCAACCTAACCCTCCCCTGGTGCCACTCGAGGCTGTTTCATCCCGTCCCTTGTTCTTTGGGAGCAGAGTCTGACCCCTACCTGGCTCCAACCTCCTTTCTGGGAGCTGTGCAGAGCCAGGACGTCTCATCTCACCTCCTCTTCTCCAGGCTTAACAGCCCCAAGGTCCCTCAGCTGCTCCTCAGAGCATTTCTAACCCAGACCACTGGTGGCTTTGAAACTCCTCAAGGTCATCCCTGTGCAATTTTGGTGTCATCCCAGTTCCCGGGCATGCTCCGTGTCCCACCTAACATCCCCAGGCAGAGCTATGGAGCCTTCATACCCACCAGCCCCAGCCTCGCATCCCAAGTGGAGGATCAAAGCATCGTGGAATGGGTTGGGTTGGGTTGGAAGGGACCTCAAAGCCCGTCCAGTTCCACTCCCGCTGGATCAGAGGCTCCGAGATCCATCCAACCTGGCCTGGAACCACTCCAGGGATGGAGTAGCCAACCCTGCTCCGGGCAACCTGGGCCAGGGCCTCCTCACCTTCCCAGGAGAACATTTCTCTCTAAGATCTCGTCTCAATCTCTCCTCTTGTAGCTCAAAAACTTCTTCTCCATCCTGTCCCTACCTTCCCTGATCCAGAGTCCCTTCCCCAGCTCTCCTGGAGCCCCTTTCCCTACTGGAAGCTGCTCTAAGGTCTCCTCGGAGCCTTCTCTTCTCCAGGATGAACGACCCCAAGTCTCTCATCCTCCTCATACTTAAAAAAGGCCGAAAAAGACCTTTGAGATCATCGAGTCCGACCCTACCCGCCCACCACTAAACCACATCCCTGAGCCACCTCATCTACCTGGGTTTTAAACCCCTCCAGGGATGGGGACTCCACCAGCAGGGCCTGAGAAGGCTTTTGGGGAAGAAACGTTTCCTCATGTCCCTTCTGAACCTGCCCTGGTGGAACCTGAGACCATTCCCTCTTGTGCTGTCCCGTGGGAGAAGAGCCCAGCTCCCACCTCACTCCAACCTCCTCTCAGGGAGTTGCACAGAGCGATGAGGTCTCCCCTCGGCCTCCTCTTCTCCAGGCTGAACACCCCCTGGTCCCTCAGGCAGCTCTCACGATCCTTGTTCTCCAGACTCTGCATCATCTCTGTTCCCTTCTCTGGATGTTCTCCAACCTCTCAATGTCCTTCTTGGCGTGAGGGCCCAAAACTGACCCCGGGATTCAAAGTGTGACCTCACCAAGGCCAAATCCAGGGGTGCAATCACCTCTCTGGTCCTGCTGGCCAGAGTTTCTGATCCAAGCCATGATGCCCTTGGCCTTCTTGGCCACTGCTGGCTCATGCCCTGAGGGACGTGGTTTAGTGTTTGATAGGAATGGTTGGACTCGATGATCCGATGGGTCTCTTCCAACCTGGTTGTTCTATGATTCTATGTTGACCAGCGTCCCCAGGTCCTTTTCCACCAGGCAGCTCTCCATCTGCTCTTCCAAGCCTGGAGCTGCCACGGTGGTTGTGTTTAGTACCCCCAGGAGGAGTCCATGGGCCCCAAGATCCCAGCCCAGCTCCGGGTCCAGCTCTGGTTTGGGCTGTCGGTGGACGAGAAGGAGTTCAACCAGTTCGCCGAGGGGAAGCTCTCCGTCTTCGCCGAAACCGTGAGCATCTCGCAGGGACCCCCCTAAAATGATTGGACTCGACGATCCGATGGGTCTCTTCCAACCTGGTGGTTCTATGATTCTATAAAAGGCTTTTGATCCCCTCTGGGACATGGACAGACACTCCAGCCATGGAGAGGAGGGGGATGGGCTGGACCACCTGCTGGTGGTCACATCAGCCCCTACCGACCACGGGAAGAAAGATCCGTTTCCACCAGCATCCAGAATGGTGGAATCGTGGGAAAGGGTTGGGCTGGATGGGACCTCAAAGCCCATCCTGCTCCACCTCCTCCATGAACAGGGACACCTCCCACTGGGTCAGGTTGTTCCAAGCCTCATTCAAGCTGGTCTTGAAGGTTGTGATGAGCCACGAGTTGTGGCTTCATGTGTCCTGCTGCTTGCTGGGACGGAAATCTGGGGGTGCCCAAGGGGGTGATGGGGGATTTAGGCTCTTCCCAAGAGGTCTGTCCTGAGGATGGGGCTCTCCCATGAAGAAAGGGAGGGGCATGGTTTAGAGATTGGTGGGAATGGTTGGACTCGATGACCCGGTGGGTCTCTTCCAACCTGGTGATTCTGTGATTTATGGTCTTTGGAAGGGATGAATCGGGTGCCTCCAGCCCAAACCCCTCTCTGCTTTTACTCCCCCAGTACGAAAATCAGACCAAGCTGGCACTGGTGGGCAACTGGGGCACGACCGGCCTGACCTACCCCAAATACTCCGACATCACCGGCAAGATCAAGCTGCCCAAGGACAGCTTCCGCCCCTCGGCCGGCTGGACCTGGGCTGGAGACTGGTTCATCTGCCCCGAGAAGACGTGAGTGGTGGTTTGGACGTGAGCGATGGACACACCAAAAGCCTGAGGAGATGCTAAGCTGATGGCAAAGGCAACCGGAAAGCTGGGTGGAGGTCTGGGGTGTCAGAAAATCGTAGAGTCAAAGGATCACCAGGTTGGAAGAGACCCACCGGATCATGGAGTCCAACCATTCCCATCAATCACTAACCCATGTCCCTCAGCACCTCATCCACCTGCACCTTAAACCCTCCAGGGAAGGGGACTCAACCCCCTCCCTGGGCAGACTCTGACACTGCCCAATGACCCTTTCCGGGAAATATTCCATCCTGATGTCCATCCTGACCCTTCCCTGGTGGAGCTTGAGGCCATTCCCTCTCGTCCTGTCCCTTGGGAGAAGAGCCCAGCTCCCTCCTCTCCACAATCTCCTCTCAGGGACTTGCAGAGAGCAATGAGGTCTCCCCTCAGCCTCCTCTTCTCCAAGAGAAACACCCCCAGTTCTCTCAGATGCTCCTCTTTTTTTCCAGCCCCTTCCCCAGCTCCGTTCCCCTCTCCAGATGTTCTCCAGCCCCTCAAGGTCCTCCTTGTGCTGAGGGGCCCACAAGTGACCCCAGGATTCGAGGTTTGGTCTCCCCAGGGTTGAGTCCGGAGGGAGAAGAACCTCCCTGGCCCTGCTGGCAGAGGCTGCCCAGGGAAGGGGTTGAGTCCCCTTCCCTGGAGGGTTTAAGGGACGGGTGGACAAGGTGCTGAGGGACATGGGTTAGTGATTGATGGGAATGGTTGGACTCAATGATCCGGTGGGTCTCTTCCAACCTGGTGATTCTATGATTCATGCACGTGGTGGCCCCAGCACCCATCCCACCGCGGTGCTGGAGGAGCTTTGGGATCCCAGTGGGGCACTGACAGGGTGGTGGCTGCTCAGCCATCTCCTTGCGTTTGATTTCAAGTCCATATTTTGGACTTCGCCTGAGGTCTTGCAGGAGCTTTGCTTGGTGCCTCCTTGGGGAGGAGATCAGGAGGCCAAGAGTGTGACACCAGGAGGAGGGAGGACACGAGACAGACCTGCTGCTTGGGGTTGGGGGAGCAGGAATGGGAGGCCCTGATGTCACACATCAACTCTACAATTATCTGAAAGGAGGTTGTGGAGAGGAGGGAGCTGGGCTCTTCTCCCAAGGGACAGGACGAGAGGGAATGGCCTCAAGCTCCACCAGGGGAGGGTCAGGATGGACATCAGGAGAAACTTCATCATGGAAAATGGTTCTGAGGCCCTGGTGGAGGCTGCCCAGGGAGAGGGTTGAGTCGCCTTCCCTGGAGGGTTTAAGGGATGGGTGGACGAGGTGCTGAGGGACATGGGTTAGTGATTGATGGGAATGGTTGGACTCCGTGATCCTGTGGGTCTCTTTCAACCTGGTGACTCCATGATTTTCCCTGGGGTTGCAGGTTGCTGCACGACGTGGACGCTGGGCACCTGAGCTTCGTGGAGGAGGTCTTTGAGAACCAGGTCCGCCTGCCTGGAGGCCAGTGGATCCACATGACCGAAGCCTACAGCGACGTGGTAAGGGCCGAGGGGACAGCTTGGAGGCTGAGCCACCACCGCAGGAAGCCCCTGGTGGGACATCTGGGCGTCTGCTGGGAACCCTTTGGTTGAAAACACCCTTTGCTCCCACAGAACGGGGAGAAGGTCCTGCCCAAGGATGAGATCGAGTGTCCTCCAGGCTGGAAGTGGGAAGATATAGAGTGGGACACTGACCTCAACAGAGCTGTGGATGAGAAAGGTACCAGAAAGCTGGTTTGAGTGTCCGTGATGTTTTCATCTCCTTCAATCCACCTATCGTGGTGTTTCTTCCATGGTCCCATCCAGCATCAGGGATAACATCCCCTCCATGGCCACAGGAGTTGCTCCACTGGCTTCAGGAGAAGGTGGACAAGCCCTGGGGGTCCCACCTCCCCCTTCCTCTGGGGTGGGCAGAGCTTTCCTGGCTGCTGGGGAAAGGTCAGGATGACCTTCTGGAAGATCTTACCTGCCTTTCGGACAAAGACAGGTGGAAAGAATCGAGCTAGAGAGCGTCCGAGGTGGCCACGAGGGTTGGGGTTGCCTGAGGAAGGAAGGACAGAGAGGAAAGTCCCCAGGCTGTGACTCTGACCTGGTGGGACACCTGGGCGTCCCCGGAGGGTCATCTCTGTTGGGTGGCGGCACGATGGGTCGTTCTCCACGTGGATCAGAAAACTGGGAGAGCACCTTGCGCCAGGACAAAGCTCTGCTCCTGCTTGGGCATAGATGAGGAGAGGTCTCTGGTGGGAGGGCTCTTCTCCCACCTTCACCAAGGTGTCCCCTTCTCCCTTAGGCTGGGAATACGGCATCACCATCCCACCGGACCGCAAGCCCAAGGCCTGGGTACCGGCGGAGAAGATGTATCACACCAACCGACGCCGGCGCTGGGTGCGGCTTCGCCGGAGGGACCTGGCGCAGATGGAGACCATGAAGAAGGTAGGATGGGGGCCAAGGAGAAGGAGGAGAGAGCAGGATGGGGCTGAGTCCTTGTCTCTCTCCATGTGAAGATGGAGATGGAATCATAGAGTCACCAGGTTGGAAAGAACCCACTGGATCATGGAGTCCAACCATTCCCATCAATCACTAACCCATGTCCCTCAGCACCTCCTCCACCCGTCCCTTAAACCCTCCAGGGAAGGCGACTCAACCCCCTCCCTCTTCCAGCACCCAATGACCCTTTCCAGGAAATATTCCATCCTGATGTCCATCCTGACCCTCCCCTGGTGGAGCTTGAGGCCATTCCCTCTCGGCCTGTCCCCTGTCCCTTGGGAGAAGAGCTCAGCTCCCTCCTCTCCACAACCTCCTTTCAGGTAGTTGTAGAGAGCAATGAGGTCTCCCCTCAGCCTCCTCTTCACCAGGAGAAACACCTCCAGCGCTCTCAGATGCTCCTCTTCTTCTCCAGCCCCTTCCCCAGCTCCGTTCCCCTCTCCAGACGTTCTCCAGCCCCTCAACGTCCTTCTTGTGGGGAGGAGCCCACAACTGACCCCAGGATTCGAGGTTTGGTTTCCCCAGGGCCGAGTCCAGAGGGAGAAGCAGCTCCCTGGCCCTGCTGGCCACGCCGGCTCTGCTCCAAGCCAAGATGCCCTTGGCCTTCTTGGCCCCCTGGGCCCCTCAAGGCTCCTCTTCGACCAGCTCCCCCAGCTCCTTCTCCTCCAGACACTTTCCAGCCAGACTTCTCCTAGGCTGGAGCTGCTCAGGGTTGTTGTGCCCCAAGTGCAGGATCCACCCTTTGGCCTTGTTAAACCTCATCCTGTTGGTCTCAGCCCATGGATCCAGCCTGGTCAGATCCCTTTGGAGCCTCCTGACCTTCTAGCAGCTCCAGCTCCCACCCAGCTCAGTGTCACCCCCAGACTCTCTCAGGGAGCCCTCGATGCCTTCATCCAGGTCATTGATGAAGACATTGACCAGGGCTAGACCCCTGGGCAGGTGCTTGTTTTCTGCAGAGATCAGCTCTGCTCCAGAGCCTGGTGGTTCAGGTCTCTGTGCTGGAGCAGCAGCAGCCTCTGTGGTTTCCACCATGGGGGTCAACATCTCCCAGAGATGGAGACCTCTTCAGGGGCGATTGATAGGAGCATACGGTGGGACAGGGACCTCCACGAAGCCGCTCGGGAGATTGGGGCTGGCAGAGGTCCCAAGTCATAGAATCATAGAACAACCAGGTTGGAAGAGACCCATCGGATCATCGAGTCCAACCCTCTAGGTGGTGCAGTTGGACTACAAAAGCGACCAGGGTGCTGCTGCTCTTCCCTCCAAACCCGACAAGGTCTCCAAGACACTTTTCTCCCTTCCCAGCACTTGTTCTGGGTCCGTGTGGGTGGGAAATGTGGAGAACAGAGAAGGGAGGCGAGTGTCACAAGGAGGTGACACACCTTGGGGGAGAAAAACCCTTCATGGGCTTGTGACTAACGGCCAACGTTCTGTGGTGGCAGCACCGTGGTGGCCTCAGGAGGCAGCAGAAGTGATGGTGAAGCTGAGGGCAGGCTGGGCAGAGGGAGATCCTGGTCCTACTCTCTTCTGGGCAGGATCAGGCCCCTCCTTGCTCAGCGGGGGCAGCTCCCAGCCCAGAGAGACCCTTCTCTTGATAGGAACGGTTGGACTTTGATAGGAATGGTTCGACTTTGCCAGCAGTGTGCCCAGGTGGCCAAGAAGGCCAAGGGCATCCTGGCTTGGATCAGAAATGGTGTGACCAGCAGGGCCAGGGAGGTGATTCTCCCTCTGGACTCAGCACTGGTGAGACCCGTCCTTGAATCCTGTGTTCAGTTGTGGGCCCCTCAGCACAAGAAGGATGTTGAGGCTCTGGAGAGAGTCCAGAGAAGAGCAACGAGGCTGGTGAAGGGGCTGGAGAACAGGCCCTACGAGGAGCGACTGAGAGAGCTGGGGGTGTTTATCCTGGAGAAGAGGAGGCTGAGAGGAGACCTCATTACTCTCTACAACTACCTGAAAGGAGGTTGTAGAGAGGAGGGAGCTGTGCTCTTCTCCCAAGTGCCAGGGGACAGGACAAGAGGGAATGGCCTCAAGCTCCACCAGGGGAGATTTAGGCTAGAGATTAGGAGGAAGTTTTTCACACAGAGGGTGATTGGGCATTGGAATAGGCTGCCCAGGGAGGTGGTTGATTCCCCTTCCCTGGAGGTGTTTAAGGGACAGGTGGACAAGGTGCTGAGGGACATGGGTTAGTGATTGATGGGAACGGTTGGACTCAATGATCCGATGGGTCTCTTCCAACCTGGTGATTCTATGATTCTATGAATGGTTGGACTTTGATAGGAACGGTTGGACTCGATAATCCGGTGGGTCTTTTCCAACCTGGTGATCCTCTGATTCTCCAAGTGGGGTTCGCCACCAGGGCTGAATCCCTGGCTAAGCCGGAGAGATACAGGGAGACCGTGAGGTGGGACACCCAGAGCAGCTCGAAGAAGCTGAGATCATCTTTGTGTGGGCACCACCCTGCCTCTGGAGAGCCCCAAGCCCCCCCCAGGTGCCACCATTGTCACCCGCAGTGGGGCTGTGGGGTGATGGGACTGAGCCTGGCCCTGTCCCTGCAGCACAAGCCGGAGGACCTGGATGGAGAAGGCTGGGAATACGCCTCGCTCTTCGGTTGGCGCTTCCACCTGAAGTATCGCCGGACCGACAGCTTCCGCCGCCGCCGCTGGAGGCGCAGGATGGAGCCCCTGGAGCGCACGGGAGCTGCTGCTGTCTTCGCCTTGGAGGGGACCCTGGTAGGTGTCCACCTCGGCACCCGAAATCCCTGCCTGGGAGGAGAAACCTGGTGGGATCCTCGCTGAACCATCCCAGGGAGTGAGTGGTTGAGTTATTTCCATCAATGACTTAGGAAGTAGGGTCAAGGGCACCTTCGGCAACTTGGTGCTTGGCACCAAGCTGAGTGGTGCAGGTGTCACACCAGAAGGATGGGAGGACATCCAGAGGGACCTGGAAACGACGGAGAAGTTGGGATGCGAGAACCTCATGAGGTTCAGCCAGGCCAAGTAGAAGGTCCTGCGTTTGGGTCAGGGCAATCTCCGTCCAAAATGCAGACTGGGCGGAGAATGGCTTGGGAGCAGCCCTGAGGAGAAGGACTTGGGGTGCTGAGGGAGGAGAAGCTCAGTGGGAACCACCACCGTGTGCTCCCAGCCCAGAAACCAACCGAGTCCTGGGCTACAGCCGGAGCCATGTGGCCACCAGGACCAGAGAGGGGATCCTGAGACCCACCTGGAGTCCTGGCTCCAGCTCTGGAGTCCTCAGCCCAGGGAGGACACGGAGCTGGTGGAGCGAGTACAGAGGAGGCCACGGAGAAGATGTGAGGGCTGGAGAACGTTTCTCCTCAAGATCTCATCTCCATCTCCCTTCTTGCAGCTCAAAACTGTTGCCCTCATCCCGTCCCTGCCCTCCCTGACCCAGAGCCCCTCCCCAGCTCTCCTGGAGCCCCTTTCCTACTGGAAGCTGCTCTAAGGTCTCCCTGGAGCCTTCTCTTCTCCAGGATGAACAACCCCAACTCTCTCACCCTCCTCTGGGAGGTTCTCCAGCCCTCACATCATCTCCGTGGCCTCCTCTGGACTAGCTCCACCAGCTCCATGTCCTCCCTGTGCTGAGGACTTCAGAGCTGGAGCCAGGACTCCAGGTGGGTCTCAGGATCCCCTCCCTGGCCCTGGTGGCCACACAGCTCTGGCTGCAGCCCAGGACTCGGATGGTTTCTGGGCTGGGAGCGCACGTTGGTGGCTCCTGGTGAGCTTCTCCTCAATGGGGCTTTTGACAAGGTTTGTCGCTGCTGACAAGGTTTGGGCTCCATTAGTGTTGTTCACGAGGTGACTCTGCAAGTGCTTTAATTACTGCTCCAAGAAGGATGAACTTCATGGGGAGGTTCTTCTGGGCTGGTGAGATGCTGGGAGTCAGGGTGTGAACTAGTGACCCTCAAACCCTACTGGTTGTGGTGTCCTCTTCTCTCCCAGCACAACATAGATCAGGACCTGGGTTCTCTGTGCTCTCCTGGAGGAGAAGAGCGTGAAGGTTCCTCCACGAGGAAGCCAAACATCCTCTTGGACACCATGTAGATGTCACCCAGGAGGACCTCATCATGGGGAAGCCCCGATCCTAGCATGACCGACCTTCCCTTGCTTTGTCTTGCAGGGAGGAGTGACAGACGACAAGAGCGATGACGGCAAATCCATCTCCACCCTCAGTTTTGGTGTCAACAGACCCACCATTTCGTGCATATTTGACTGTAAGGACCCCAAGGGTGGGAGGGCGTGGGGTGAGACGGCAGGGCCAGGAGGCCCAGCATGGGGCCACCACCCAACATCCAGGATCAGAGAATCAGCAGGTTGGAAGAGACCCACCGGGTCATGGAGTCCAACCATTCCATCAATCACTAAGCTATGTCCCTCAGCACCTCGTCCACCCATCCCTTAAACCCTCCAGGGAAGGGGACTCAACCCCTGACCTGGGCAGCCTCTGACAGGGACCAATGACCCTTTCCAGGAAATATTCCATCCTGATGTCCATCCTGAGCCTCCCCTGGTGGAGCTTGAGGCCATTCCCTCTCGTCCTGTCCCTTGGGAGAAGAACCCAGCTCCCTACTCTCCACAACCTCCTCTCAGGGACTTGCACAGAGCAATGAGCTCTCCCCTCAGCCTCCTCTTCTCCAGGAGAAACACCTCCAGCTCTCTCAGACACTCCTCTTCTTCTCCAGCCCCTTCCCCAGCTCCATTCCCCTCTCCAGACATTCTCCAGCCCCTCAAGCTCCTTCTTGTGGGGAGGGGCCCAGCACTGACCCCAGGATTCGAGGTTTGCTCTCCCCAGAGGGAGAAGAACCTCCCTGGCCCTGTCGGCTCTGCTCCAAGCCAAGATGCCCTTGGCCTTCTTGGCCCCCTGGGCCCCTCAAGGCTCCTCTTCACCCAACCCCCCCAACTCCTTCTCCTCCAGCCACTTTCCAGCCAGACTTCTCCTCGGCTGGAGCTGCTCAGGGTTCTTGTGCCCCAAGGGCAGGATCCGCCCTTTGGCCTCGTTAACCCTCATCCCGTTGGTCTCAGCCCATGGATCCCACAAGTTCTGATCCCTTAGGAGACCCTCAAACCCCTCCAACAGCTCCCACCCAGCTCAGTGTCACCCCCAAACTTACTCAGGGTCCATGTTTTGAAGCCCTCCAGGAGCAGGGGCTCCACTACTGCCCTGGGAAACCTCTTCTAAAGCTTCACCACTCTATCAATAAAGAAACCTCTCCTGGTATCCAGCCTGAACCTCCCCTGGTGCACCTTGAGGACATTTCCTCTCCTCCTGGAGGTAGAATCTCCTCCATTCCCCTGGATTCATCTCTTACCAGTGTCTCATCTCATCCCTGCAGGTGGGAACCGATACCACCTCCGCTGCTATATGTACCAAGCTCGGGATCTGATCGCCATGGACAAGGACAGCTTCTCAGGTATGGCCAGATGACCATGTCCAGGCCGGGCTGGATCCATGGCTGGAGGGCAGGAGGGTCTAGAGAGGGATGTGGGTCCATGGCTGGAGGGCAGGAGGATGGAGAGGGAAGGGAGGGGAGGCCCTTCCCTGGGGGAAAGTCATCCAAGGCCCTTCTCCCAAGGGACAGGATGAGAGGGAATGACCTCAAGCTCCACCAGGGGAGGGTCAGGATGGATATTAGGAAGAGATTTTTCCTGGAAAGGGTCATTGGTCGGTGTCAGAGGCTGCCCAGGGAGGGGGTTGAGTCACCTTCCCTGGAGGGTTTAAGGGGCAGGTGGATGAGGTGCTGAGGGACATGGGTTAGTGATTGATGGGAATGGTTGGACTCCATGATCCAATAGGTCTTCTCCAACCTGTTGATTCTATGATTTGCCTTCTCCTTTCTAGGCCTGATGGCTCTAACCTGTCTTCTGCTTCTTGGCTCTCGTCTCTTGCAGATCCTTATTGCATTGTCTCCTTCCTTCACCAAAGCCAGAAGACGGTGGTGATCAAGAACACCTTGAACCCCACCTGGGACCAGACCCTCATCTTCTACGAGATCGAGATCTTTGGGGACCCCGAGAAGGTGTCTGACTCCCCTCCCAACATCGTGGTGGAGATATATGACCATGACACCTATGTAAGTGTTGGCTTCAGGTGGGACCATGGGTTAGTGATGTGTGGGAATGGTTGGACTTCAGGATCTGGTAGGTCTTTTCCAACCTGGTCATTCCATGCTTGGAGAGCAGAAGGGATTTCAGACTCCATGGAAGTGAGGGGCACTTAGAATCCATCTCAGGAACTTCTCCGGAACCTTCCTGCTCTCCCTCCTCCACGAGGCACCAGCAGGAAGCAGGAAAAGCAACCAAAGATCACGTCGCAGAGGAGTGAATGAGAATTTTTTTTTTTCTTTTAAGAGCTGCTGATGCTTAAAGAGCTTCTGCTGTGGAGATCGGGTGATCTCCTCAGAATTTCATAGAATCATAGAATAACCAGATTGGAAGAGACTCACCAAATCGTCGAGTCCAACCATTAAATTAATAGAATCATAGAATCACCAGATTGGAAGAGACTCACCAAATTGTCGAGTCCAACCATTAACTTCACCTCTTATTTAAGTCGAAATCATAGAATCATAGAATCACCAGGTTGGAAGAGACTCATTGGATCATGCCCATTGGAAATGCCCAAGAAAAAGTTCATTTCTGGCTCTGGTGGCTCCAAGGAGGATGTTGAAAACTCTTGGGGGCATCAAACCCATCTTTATACGTCAACTGTATAGGCCAGTGACAAGTGGGGTTCCCCAGGGCTCAGTGCTGGGTCCAGCCCTGGTCAATGTCTTCATCAACAACCTGGATGAAGGCATCGAGTGCTCCCTTAGCAAGTTTGCAGATGACACTAAGCTGAGTGGAAGTGTGGATCTACTGGAGGGTCGGGAGGCTCTGCAAAGGGACCTAAACAGGCTGGATCCATGGGCTGAGTCCAATGGGATGAGGTTTAACACGGCCAAATGCCGGGTCCTGCACTTGGGGCACAACAACCCTATGCAGAGCTCCAGACTGGGAGAAGTCTGGCTGGAAAGCTGCCAGGAGGAGAGGGACCTGGGGGTGTTGGTCGACAGTGACTCAACATGAGCCAGCAGTGTGCCCAGGGGGCCAAGAAGGCCAAGAGCATCCTGGCTTGGATCAGAAATGGTGTGACCAGCAGGGCCAGGGAGGTGATTCTCCCTCTGGACTCAGCACTGGTGAGGCCACTCCTTGAATCCTGTGTTGAGTTGTGGGCCCCTCAGCACAAGAAGGATGTTGAGGCTCTGGAGTGAGTCCAGAGAAGAGCAACGAGGCTGGTGAAGGGGCTGGAGAACAGGCCCTGTGAGGAGCATCTGAGAGAGCTGGGGGGGTTTCTCCTGGAGAAGAGGAGGCTGAGAGGAGACCTCATTGCTCTCTACAACTATCTGAAAGGAGGTTGTGTAGAGGAGGGAGCTGGGCTCTTCTCCCAAGTGCCAGGGGACAGGACAAGAGGGAATGGCCTCAAGCTCCACCAGGAGAGATTTAGGCTGGAGATTAGGAGGAAGTTTTTCACAGAAAGGGTCATTGGGCATTGGAACAGGCTGCCCATGGAGGTGGTTGATTCCCCTTCCCTGGAGGTGTTTAAGGGACGGGTGGACGAGGTCCTGAGGGACATGGTTTAGTGTTTGATAGGAATGGTTGGACTTGATGATCCGATGGTTCTCTTCCAACCTGGTTGTTCTGTGATTCTATGATTCTAACTGGTGTCGTAATGATTGAGACACACGGAGCCCAGTTTGATGGGATGGGGTCTCGGTTGGGGTGTGGGTGCGAGGTGATGGATTCCACCGGGAAATGGGGAAAGGGAAGGAAGCTCCTCACGCCTGCGGTTGCTTTTCAGGGCGCTGATGAGTTCATGGGACGCTGCGTCTGCAAGCCCAGCCTGGCGCGCTCGCCCCGGCTCTCCTGGTACCCGGTCATCAAGGCCGATAAAACCGTCGGGGAGCTGCTGGCGGCTTTCGAGCTGATTCAGAGGGAGAAGGTGAGGTCCTCATCCAGATCTGATCCCATCTCTGGTTGGAACGCAAACTCCTGCCCTTGGAGCCTCTCTTGACCCAGCAGAGGATCCATGAGAGGCTGAGGTTGCTCAGCCTGGGGAAGAGAAAGGCTCCAGGGAGGCCTTAAAGCAACTTCCAGGACCTGAACGTGGCCTCCAGGAAAGCTGGGGAGGGACTTCTAAGAATGATCCGGTGGGACAAGAAGAGAAGTCTGGCTGGAAAGTGGCTGGAGGAGAAGGAGCTGGGGAGGTTGGTTGAAGAGGAGCCTTGAGGGGCCCAGGGGGCCAAGAAGGCCAAGGGCAGCTTGGCTTGGAGCAGAGCCGGCAGGGCCAGGGAGGTTCTTCTCCCTCTGGACTCAACCCTGGGGAGACCAAACCTCGAATCCTGGGGTCAGTTGTGGGTCCCTCAGCATGACAAGGACCTTGAGGGGCTGGAGAACGTCTGGAGAGGGGAACAGAGCTGAGGAAGGGGCTGGAGAAGAAGAGGAGTGTCTGAGAGAGCTGGGAGTGTTTAGGCTGGAGAAGAGGAGACTGAGGGGAGACCTCCTTGCTCTCTACAAGTCCCTGAGAGGAGGTTGTGGAGAGGAGGGAGCTGGGCTCTATTGCCATGGGACAGGCCGAGAGGGAATGGCCTCAAGCTCCACCAGGGGAGGGTCAAGATGGACATCAGGATGGAATATTTCCCGGAAAGGTTCATTGGTCAGTGTCAGAGGCTGCCCAGGAAGGTGGTTGAGTCCCCTTCCCTGGAGGGTTTAAGGGACGGGTGGCCAAGGTGCTGAGGGACGTGGGTTAGTGATTGATGGGAATGGTTGGACTCCATGATCCAGGTGGTCTCTTCCAACCTGGTGATTCTATGAGTCTACGATTCTATTGACTGAGTGCCAGGGAAAGTGAACGGCCTTGAAGGCTAAATCTCCGCTTCCCATTCGTCCATCCCAGCCCTGAGGTTCTCAGTGGGTTTGAGGGTCCCACAGCTCCTCCCTCTCTCCATCGTGAGTCCCAGCTCTGCTCCTGGTGGGACGCTGAGCCCTGGGGATGATACTTCTGTGGCTGCAAGGGTGGACAAGCCTTGCTGAACCAGCCCAGAGCTGCTGGTGGACATCAGGAGATGTCTCTGCTGCTGGGATGGGACCCCAGATCATCTCAACGCAGCCTCCTCTTATTGAATTGGGTGGAGAAGATATCTTAGAGTGGTCTCCTCTCTCTCCGAGGACTTTGTTTGATTCCAGCAGAAGGCGTCTGGGTGGATTTGTGGTTCTGCTTGGAGGAACGTTCTTTGTTCCCAGGGGTTTTGGAGCCCAGGGCTGGGCATGGTGGCAGCAGTGGGAGGCCACGGGTGGTGGGGCTGATGTTTCTCTGTGGGACCAGGCTGTGGTGGCACCAGGAATGCGAATGGAACCTCTGTTTTTTATCTCCGCAGCCGGCCGTCCATCACATCCCTGGCTTCGAGGTAATGTCTTTCTCCTGTGCGTGACTCCTAAGGGCTTGTGGTCCTTTTGCTGTCCCCTCCCCTGCCCCAGTAGAGCCACTGGGTCCTAGAACCACCAGCGGTTCCTGGAGAGCTTTCTGGTGGACCTTGTAATTGTGACCTTACCGGACGAGGTGCTGAGGGACGTGGTTTGGTAGTTGATAGGAGTGGTTGGACTCCATGACTTGGTGGTTCTATGATAAATTGTTCATCCTGTCTGGGTCCCAGTACCACCAGCTGTCCCTGGAGAGCTTTCTGGTGGACCTTGTAATTGTGACTTTACCGGATGAGGTGCTGAGGGACCTGGTTTGGTAGCTGATAAGAATGGTTGGACTCCATGACTTGGTGATTCTATGATAAATCATCCATCCTGTCTTAGAGACTTGCTCTCAAGTGGAGGAATCCTCTTGTAGAGCTGCCAGTGTCCTCCAGCTGATGGTGAAGAGCTAGAGAGAGGAGGGCAGGTCCCCTTTGGCCCCCAGGACTGGGCAGATGGGTCCCACTCTTGGTGTCGGTCCTTGCGTCTCAGCCGCTCTGTCACCTACCTAACCTGGTGGGAAGTTAGGACTGAGCTTCTCTGCTCTGGGAGACCCACCTGGACTCCTGGCTCCAGCTCAGGAGTCCTCAGCACAGGGAGGACACGGAGCTGGTGGAGCGAGTGCAGAGGAGGCCACGGAGATGATGTGAGGGCTGGAGAACCTCCCGGAGGAGGCTGAGAGAGTTGGGGTTGCTCATCCTGGAGAAGAGAAGGCTCTGGGGAGACCTTAGAGCATCTTCCAATACGAAGGGAAGAGTTTTGAGCTGCAAGAGGGGAGATTGAGATGAGATCTTAGGGAGAAATGTTCTCCTGGGAGGTATGGAGGTCTTGGCCCAGGTTGCCCAGAGCAGGGGTGGCTGCTCCATCCCTGGAGGTGTTCAAGGGCAGGTTGGATGGATCTTGGAGCAACCTGATCCACACGGAGGTGTCCCTGCCCATGGAAGGAGATGGAACTGGTTGGGCTTTGATGTCCCTTTGCAACATTCCAGGATTTTAAATGGTTTTAAATCACCTTCACTATGTTCTTCTCAAACCCAAGCTGAGTGGGTGGTGGGTGGGATCTTGGAAAACTTCAGTTAGAAACTACAAGTCTAACCCTCGGAGGGTCTTAGGAATGAGAATTGCTCTAACTGTGTCCTCTCCTCCTCTTCTCCAGAACGAGCTCTCCTCCAGCCTGGATGAGGTGAGTCTGGAAGGTTTGGTTGTCTCTTCGTGGTTTAGTGTTTGATAGGAATGGTTGGACTCGATGATCCGATGGGTCTCTTCCAACCTGGTTGTTCTATGATTCTATGATTCATCTTGGAGATTGGTCTAATTGGGCCTCCAAGGGGGATAAGCCGCTTGGTAGCATCAGGATTTTAGGAACCTGAGTGGTCCCCGGCAGGACAGGGTAGATGCTCCAAGCTTGAACCACGAATGGTTTTGCACGTTGGGTGATGTCTAACCTTGGTGGGATGTTGCTTGCACGAGGTCCACCGGTTCCAACCCTTCCAAACAAAGCAATGCGAGAGCTAAACTCTTGGGCCGAGCATGGTGGGACCTCAACTGAGATCCCAGCTGAAGCTTTGAAGCTTTTTGTGGGGGATTTTCCACACATCGGGGCACGCGGTGGGACATCCCGGCAGCTCTGGAGGAAATCATCTCAGCAGGATCACCAGCTGCTTGGACAACCTTGTTGTCCGGAGATTCTGTGTCCTGCGGAGCAGATCATGGGCTGAACCAAGGGATGTGAGCGTGGATCTTGGAGAACCCCAAGCAGGGAGCTGAGCGAAGGAGAAGTCTGTGGTGGAACTAGGAGCCAGGCAACCTCCAGCCTGGGAGATGAACTCATGAGGGCACCCGAAGAGCCACATTTCCATGAGAGGTTTTATGGGACAAACCCGTTTGTGCAAGATGGGTTCCTCCCACCCCGAGGTTGTGGGGCTCATCTTCCTGCTCCCCGGGGGCTGAGATGGATGAGATGGCGTGAACGTAACCGTCTCCCTGCTCTTTCTTCTCCTCCGTTTCTTGCCACTTGTGGACGGGGACGCTCCCCAGCTCTTCCCCCCTGCCTTCTTCTCCGAGGGGCTCCTCCAAGGGGTACCTGTCATGCTCAAGCTCGTCGCTCCCCTCTCTTCCTCCGCCCAGAAACCGAGCGAAGCCCCAAGAGAGCTTCTCAGAGAGACCAGCTCCTAGCAACCCCACCTGGACCACCCAGGAGAGCAGAGACCTCCAGCCTGAGGTCTCCAGTGACCTTAGCAGGAGATAAAAAACACCTTATGGAGAAGCAGGCTCATCCGAGGGTTGGTTCCAGGCCACGTTGGATGGGGCTTGGAGCCCCTGGTCCGGTGGGAGGTGTCCCTGCCTGTGGCAGAGGTGGGACTGGAGGAGCTTTGAGATCACTGCCCCCATTAAACTGTCTTCTGCTCTGTGGGAGCTGCTCGCTCCTCATCCTCTCCAACGCAAGGAGCTCTGTTTCACTAATTAACCTTTTGCTGATTAACCCCCTGCTGCTGCCACTTCTTCCCCTCCTCTCCTCATCCCTCTCCGTAACCACCTCGTGGAGGTCTGGCTGTGGGATAGAGGCGACTTCATCCCCTCCTTATGGCTGGACTCGATGATCCGATGGGTCCCTTCCAGCCTGGTTGTTCTATGGTTGTTCTAAAGGAGGGACCTTTGAGGAGGTTCCTTGACGAGGAACCTTGGTGGAGAGCAGATCCCTCTGAGATCCTTTGGGAAGGTGCAGGGATTGTAGATGTTGGATCTCTTCCCGAGTCAGATTAAAGGAGAGAAGGAGTTTGCCAGTCTCGTCATCCCCAAACCCTCATCATCCCCTGTCCACATCCTGGACTTCTGGAGGGAGAGAGTCTTGGAGGAAGAGGAAGAGGCCTTGGGGTGGGAGGAGGAGGTGATGGGGGTTGATGTTCCATCACGCCGTGACCTGATGTGCCCTTCACATCCGTGTTTTTCTCCAGTCCGCAGACTCGGACCTTCCGTACCCCCCACCTCAGCGGGAGCCCAACATTTACATGGTCCCTCAAGGGATCAAACCCGTCCTGCAGCGCACGGCAGTCGAGGTGAGTGGTGGGGACCACACGGGGCACCTGGTCCCCTCGGGGAGTAATGTCCCAAACGGGAAATGAAACCCAGAAATGGGATCCAAGCGAGACCTGGTGGATCAAGAGTCCTGCCAGTCCCAGGAGCTGGTGGTGGTCACGGGTGATCGGTCAATAAATGTTGACTTGGTGGGGAAACAGGTCTCGCTGAGCAGTCAAAGCCTGAGGTGGAGCAGAGCCCTGGGTCACATTTGGGTTTTAGAAGGACACCAGGATGATGGTTAACAAGGCCAAACAGTGGATCCTGCCCTTGGGGTACAAGAACCCTGAGCAGCTCCAGCCTAGGAGGAGTCTGGCTGGAAAGTGGCTGGAGGAGAAGGACGTGGGGGGGTTGGTTGAAGAGGAGCCTTGAGGGGCCCAGGAGGCCAAGAAGGCCAAGGACAACTTGGCTTGGAGCAGAGCCGGCGTGGCCAGCAGGGCCAGGGAGGTTCTTCTCCCTCTGGGGAGACCAAACCTCTAATCCTGGGATCAGTTGTGGGCCCCTCAGGACAAGAAGGACGTTGAGGGGCTGGAGAAGGTCTGGAGAGGGAAACAGAGCTGGAGAAGGGGCTGGAGAAGAAGAGGAGCATCTGAGAGAGCTGGAGGTGTTTCTCCTGGAGAAGAGGAGGCTGAGGGGAGACCTCCTTGCTCTCTGCAAGTCCCTGAGAGGAGGTTGTGGAGAGGAGGGAGCTGGGCTCTTCTCTCAAGGGACAGGCTGAGAGGAATGGCCTCAAGCTCCACCAGGGGAGGCTGAGGATGGACATTAGGAAAAAATTTTTCCCAGAAAGTATGATTGGTCAGTGTCAGAGTCGGCCCAGGGTGGGGGTTGATTCACCTTCCCTGGAGGGTTTAAGGGACATGTGGATGAGATGCTGAGGGACATGGATTAGTGATTGATGGGAATGGTTGGACTCCATGATCCGGTGGGTCTCTTCCAACCTGGTCATTCTATGAGTCTATGATCTCTCCTTCATGCTTGTCCAACCTTCCGGTTTACCTCCTTGCTGAGAAGCTCAGTGAGGGACCCCGAGGCAGACCTTGAGCTCATTCTTTGCTGTCTCCTCTCACCCTTCAGATCCTGGCCTGGGGGCTGAGGAACCTCAAGAGCTACCAGCTGGCCAGCGTCACCTCTCCCAGCCTCCTGGTGGAGTGTGGAGGGCAGCTCGTGCAGTCCTGTGTCATCAAGAACGTCAAGAAGAACCCCAACTTCGACATCTGTGTGCTCTTCATGGAAGTGGTGAGGACCTGGTCGTCCCTCTGCGGTGATGGGGTCGTAGTAGAGCTGGTTGGGAAGCACCTTCTGGAGGTCTCGCAGGGGAATGAACCCTGTGGTGAAGCTCATTCTGTCCTGCTCAACCTCAGTTCTCTTTGGGGAGGAGCAGAGCAGCTGTAGTTACATCTAAGGATGGGATTGTCCTCCTGGACAGCAGGACCAGAGAGGTGGTTGTGCCCCTGGACTTGGTGCTGATGAGTTTGCACCTCAAATCCTGGGCTCAGGTCTGGGCCCTTCACTCCAACAAAGACCTGGAGGGACTGGAGTGTGTCTGGAGAAGGGAACGGAGCTGTGAAGGGGCTGGAGAACAAGGGTTGTGGGAGCAGCTGAGGGACCTGGGGGTATTTCTCCTGGAGAAGAGGAGGTGAGGGGAGACCTCATGGCTCTGCGCAGCTCCTGGAGAGGAGGTTGTGGAGAAGTGGATGTTGATCTTCTCCTGAGGAATGAGAGATGGGACGAAACGGTCTCAGGCTGCACCAGGAGAGGGTCAGTCTGGCTATTAGGAAACGTTTCTTCACTGGAAAAAGTGGTGAAGCACTGGAAGAAGCTGCCCAGGGTGGAGGTGGAGTGTCCATCCCTGGAGGGGTTCAGAGAAGGTGTAGACATGGCACCTGGGGACATGATTTAGTCGACACAGTGGACAGTTGGACTTGATGATCTCAAGGGTCTTTTCCGGTCTTGATGAATCATAGAATCACAGAATCATCAGGTTGGAAGAGACCCACAGGATCATGAAGTCCAACCATTCCCATCAAACACTAACACCCTCAGCACCTCATCCACCCATCCCTTAAAAACCTCCAGGGAAGGTGAATCGACCACCTCCCTGTTTGGTTCCACGTTTCTCCTCTCCTGCGTTCTCTACCCGCAGCGCCTGCCCAAGGAGAGCCTCTACTGCCCTCCCATCGTCGTCAAGATCATCGACAACAGACCCTTCGGCCGCAGGCCCGTGGTGGGGCAGTGCACCATCCGCTCGCTGGAGGACTTCTACTGTGACCCCTACCGCGAGGAGAGGGACGGGCCCCAGGACCACTCAGGTATGAGACCAGGCCGGCTGCATCCCCCACCCCGTGTCCTCTCCAGGAGGAGCTGTGGGTCACTGAGTGCGTTGCTTGTAGCTCATCCCAGCTCTGGGTCTCATCCCGAAAGCCCAGGAGATGCCGAGGAGGAGCTTAGCTCTGGGGTGGGTTGGTTGGTTGGTTGGTGAGCTGGGTTGTGCCTTGGCCGAGCTGCTCAACCCACAGAACGTGAGATTTGGTTGGTGTGAAGGCTCTGGGCCGGGTTGAGGGCACTCCTGGAGCTGGAGAACAAGGTGTCTTGGCTTTGGGTGTTCTCCTTCTGCTGATTGTTCTCCTTCTGCTGATTGTTCTCCTGCTGCATGTTCTCCTCCTGCTAATGTTCTTCTGCTGATTGTTCTCCTCCTGCTGATTGTTCTCCTCCTGCTTGATGTCCTGCCTGATCTTCTCCCCCTGCTGGATGGTCTCCTCCTAC
Source organism: Coccyzus lansbergi (assembly GCA_033558105.1). NCBI lineage: Eukaryota > Metazoa > Chordata > Aves > Cuculiformes > Coccyzidae > Coccyzus > Coccyzus lansbergi. Next base: position 234,625 of record JAUMJK010000321.1, on the reverse strand, counting down.
TTGATCTTCTTCTCCTGCTGGATCTTCTTCTTCTGCTGGATGTTCTCCTCATGCTTGATCTTCTCCTCCTGCTGATGTTCTTCTGCTCGATCTTCTCCTCCTGCCTGATCTTTTCCTCCTGCCTGATCTTCTCCTCATGCTTGTGCTTGCTCTGATTGCAGATGACGTGAGCCTCACGCCCAGGGACGATGTCCTCATTGACATCGATGACAAAGAGCCTCTCATTCCTGCCCAGGTACGGAAGCAAAACGATCCAACGGGAACCCACCCATGTCTTTGTCTCCTCTGGGGCAACTCGTGCAGGTCCAGGGCTGGGGTGGAGATGGACGCAGGTTCTCTCAGGCCCATGGCCGCTCTCCTTTCCCTAGTTTTTCTCCCAAATCCACCTCCTGCTTTCAGCAGCTCCGGTTACCCTGTGGAAGGGCCACGGTGGGATCTGGGATTCCAAGAGATCCCTGGTGGTAGGATCTGGACGTGCTTTAGGAGGGTCAGCGAAGGAGGAACGTGCTGGTGCTGTCACAGAAAGCTGCTCCGTGCCATGAGTTTGAGGGGTCTGAGCCGTCCCTTGCAGATGCAGTTGGGGTTGCTCTTCTCCTTCCTCTAGAAGAGCTGGTGACACGCTGGTGGCACTGGATGAGCTGGTGCTTCATGCTTTTGGGTGTCCTTGGCAGCAGATGTGTCCTCTTCAAGGCAGAGGCTGATAAACATGTGTGAATCACAAACCCGTAGGTGACCTTGGGTGCTGAGTAGCAGCTGAGGGGCTGCTCAGAGGCTTTTGGTGGAGCTTTTCGTGGTCTTCTACTCCTGTAGGTGCGTTTAACGTGTGTGAGTGTTTCCATCCTTCATGTTCTCAAGGCTGTGGGTGCTGCGCGGTTCCTCGGGCTGGAAAAGCCTCTCGGGTGTGGTGGCCTCAAGTCTTTCATGAGGACTTCACCATCCACTGGTCCATGTCCTCAGCTGTGGAACCATAGAATGTCCTGAGCTGGAAGTGTTGTCCCCAGGGCTCAGTGCTGGGTCCTGGTCAATGTCTTCATCAATGACCTGGATGAAGGCATCAAGGGCTCCCTGAGCCAGTCTGGGGGTGACACTGAGCTAGGTGGATCTACTGGAGGGGTTTGAGGTTCTCCAAAGGGATCTGACCAGGCTGGATCCATGGGCTGAGACCAATGGGATGAGGGTTAACGAGGCCAAACGACGGATCCTGCCCTTGGGGTACAAGAACCCTGAGCAGCTCCAGCCTAGGAGAAGTCTGGCTGGAGAGTGGCTGGAGGAGAAGGAGCTGGGGGGTTGGGTGAAGAGGAGCCTTGAGGGGCCCAGGGGGCCAAGAAGGCCAAGGGCAGCTTGGCTTGGAGCAGAGCCGGCGTGGCCAGCAGGGCCAGGGAGCTGCTTCTCCCTCTGGGAAGACCAAACTTGGAGTCGTGGGGTCAGTTGTGGGCCCCTCAGCACAAGAAGGACCTTGAGACTCTGGAGCGAGTCCAGAGAAGAGCAACGAAGCTGGGAAAGGGGCTGGAGAAGAAGAGGAGCAGCTGAGCGAGCTGGAGGTGTTCATCCTGGAGAAGAGGAGGCTTAGGGGAGAGCTCATTGCTCTGTGCAAGTCCCTGAGAGGAGGTTGTGGAGAGGAGGGAGCTGGGCTCTTCTCCCAAGGGACAGAAGCATCTCCTCAGGCTTTGCTTAAGCAGGAGGACACTTTGCATGGCGCATCCTCTGCCCCGCTTGAGGCTTTGGGCTATGAAACAATCAAGCTTTTGGCCAGTTCTTGGCCCAAGCTGCATGTGTGGAGCTCCAGCCTCTTGTGGTCTTGAGTGCAACTGGCTCTGCTCCTCCCCAAAACGTTGATGAGATCCAGGCTGGTGCTCTCATCCTTCAGTCCTTGCAGCGAAGTGAATTGCCTGAGCTGGCTCTTCGGGTTCCTCACCAGCCAAGAGGTGGAACGTTCCTCTCCTCATCTCCCTGGGATGCTGGCGTCTCGTCCTGAGCTGCTTCACTCTCGATTAGGAGCTGGACGGGAGAGCTGGAAAGCACTGGCCCAGGCGAACGAGCAGCGTCAAAAGGAGAAAGAGAAACCACAACGGAAAACCAAGTTGGCTTTGTGTTCGCTGGTGGTTTGGTCTTCACGATTCGCAATTGTGTCTCATCTCCTATCAGTCAAATAACTGGAGCGTGTCTGGAGAAAACATCCCAATCCGAGCCGCGGAACAGGAATTTTGGCTTAAAGAAAGTCATCTCCTAGCCTAATGTGGAGAACGTTTGGGAGCCAAGTGAGGTCGGGGAGGAGATGGGTAGCAGGGGTGGGAGAAGGTCCTGATTATGGCCTCAGGCTGCGTCAGGGGAGGGGCAGGATGGACATTAGGGAAAAAAATTTCACGGAAAAGGTGATTGGGCAGTGGCAGAGGCTGCCCAGGGAGACGGTTGAGTCCCCTTCTTGAGGTGTTTAAGGGACAGGAGGACGAGGTGCTGAGGGACATGGGTTAGTGATTGATGGGAATGGTTGGACTCCATGATCCGATGGGTCTCTTCCAACCTGGTTGTTCGATGATTTATCTCTGATGAGCGACGTGATGCTGCTGGTGGTGCCTCCTCCGTGGCTGTGAGACCCTCTGGGGGTGGGATGGGTCTCTGGGAAAGGGCCCAAGCACCCACGGGTGGGTTTGTAGCCCCCATAGTGGTGGCCACAGACCTAATTCAAGGGCTGGGAAAGGGCATGAAGGATTGGAGGGTGTTTTCTGGTGGCAGAGGTCACGGAGATGTTGCTTAGAGGTCGTGTAGATGTTGCTTTAGATGTGGGCTAAGAACCCAGGGAGGGTTTTCCTGACCCACAACAAAAGTTGGGTGTGGACTATCAAAGATGGGACAGCGATGAGGGGACCGGTTTGGCTTCTGTAGGTCGATCTCTAAGGTCAACGTGAGCCACAGAGTGAGCTCACGGCCCAGAAACCAACCGAGTCCTGGGCTGCAGCCAGAGCCGCGTGGCCACCAGGGCCAGGGAGGGGATCCTGAGACCCACCTGGAGTCCTGGCTCCAGCTCTGGAGGCCTCAGCCCAGGGAGGACACGGAGCTGGTGGAGCTAGTCCAGAGGAGGACACGGAGATTATGTGAGGACTGGAGAACCTCCCATAGGAGGCTGAGAGAGTTGGGGTTGTTCATCCTGGTTAAGAGAAAGCTCTGAGGAGACCTTAGAGCATCTTCCAGTAGGGAAAGGGGCTCCAGGAAAGCTGAGGAGGGACTTTCTTCCTAGGGCCGAAGGTGACGGGATGAAGGGAATGGCTTTAAACTGGAGAGGGGAAGAGTTAGATGAGATCTTAGGAAGAAATTCCTCAGGATGAGGGTGAGGAGGACCAGAGCAGTGGTGGCTGCCCCATCCCTGGAGATGTTCCAGGCCAGGCTGGATGGAGCCTGGAGATCCTGATCCCATGGGAGGTGTCCCTGCCCATGGCAGGAGGTGGAACTGGGTAGGCTTTGAGGTCCCTTCCAACCCAAACCATTCCGCGAATCTTAAGATAGATGGAAACCCAATCCCTGCTCGGGTGCCGTGGATGCTTTGTCCAAGGAGACCTCAACCTTGCAGTCCAGAAGAAGTAGACGGCGATGCTTTTTTGGGTTCATTCATTTAATTTCTTCTAATTTGTGCTCTTGCTGATGTCTGTTCATCATGGTTGCCTCTAACCTCATTAATAACCGAAGACTTTAATTTGTAGCTTGCAGAAGGTATGACCAGCTCGGCATTAATTAACCTCCCAGCTTCTCGGGCCCAGGCTCATGTAGGTATCGCTTCGTTTCTAACTTAACTTGCTTGATTAATTGTTTTTATGAATGATATTTGTGCGTTTTAATACTCGGATAAAGCTGAGTGGGGCAGCTGCCTCAGCAGAAAGGCAGGAGGGAAACCAGAGGGACCTGGATGGGCTGGAGAAGTGGGGCTGAGACAGCCTCATGAGGTTCAACCAGGCCAAGTCCAAGGTCCTGCTCCTGGGTTGGGGGAATCTGTGGTTTTAGTACAGGATGGGAGATGATGTGATGGGGGAGGAGAAGCTCACCAGGAGCCACCAACGTGTGCTCAAAGCCCAGAAACCAACTGAGCCCTGGGCTGCAGCCAGAGCCGCGTGGCCACCAGGGCCAGGGAGGGGATCCTGAGACCCACCTGGAGTCCTGGCTCCAGCTCTGGAGGCCTCAGCACAAGGAGGACATGGAGCTGGTGGAGCGAGACCAGAGGAGGCCACAGGGATGATGTGAGGGCTGGAGAACCTCCTGTAGGAGGCTGAGAGAGTTTGGGGTTGTTCATCCTGGAGAAGAGAAGGCTCTGGGAAGACCTTAGAGCATCTTCCCGGAGCTCCAGGAGAGCTGGGGAGGAGCTCTGGGTCAGGGAGATGATGAGGGGAACAGTTTTGAGCTGCAAGAGGGGAGATTGAGATGAGATGAGATCTAGGTGTGTAATGTTCTTCTCAGGGGGTTTGGAGGCCCTGGAGCAGGTTGCCCCATCACTGGAGGGGTTCAAGGTTGTCAAGGTTAGAAAAGACCTCCAAGCTCATCCAGTCAACCCTACACCGTCGTGACTGCTAAACCATGTCCTCAAGTGCCATATCTACATGGTTTTTCAACCCCTCCAGGGATGGAGATTCCACCACTGCTCTAGGTTGGACGTACTAGGGGAGGAGAAGCTTGACAGGAGCCACCAACGTGCGCTCAAAGCGCAGATACCAACTGAGTCCTGGGCTGCAGCCAGAGCCGTGTGGCCACCAGGGCCAGGGAGAGGATCCTGAGACCCACCTGGAGTCCTGGCTCCAGCTCTGGAGTCCTCAGCACAGGGAGGATGTGGAGGTGGTGGAGCGAGTGCAGAGGAGGCCATGGAGATGATGTGAGGGCTGGAGAACCTCGCGGAGGAGGCTGAGAGAGTTGGGGTTGTTCATCCTGGAGAAGAAAAGGCTCCAGGGAGACCTTATAGTGACCTTCCAGCACCTAAAGGGTCTCCAGGAAAGCTGAGGAGGGACTGTTCACAGAGACTTGGAGTGACAGGATGAGGTGCAATGGGGCTAAACTGGAGAGGGACAGAGTTAGACTGGTCATAATGAGGAATTTCTTCATGATGAGGGTGGAGAGACCCTGGAATGGGTTTCCCAGAGAACTTGTCGCTGCCCCATCCCTGGAGGTGTTCAAGACCAGGTTGGATGGAGCTTGGAGCCCCTGATCCAGCGGGAGGTGTCCCTGCCCATTTCAGGAAGTTGGAACTGGATGATCTTCGAGGTCCATTCCAACCCAACCCGTTCTATGATTCCACGATTCTGAGCAACGCCACCGAGGATCCCTCAGACGACACGTTTCCAGCCTCACCCCCGAGCCAGCGAAGAAAAGAAGTTGAAATCTGTAAACTATTTGGAATAATCGGTGCGAGTTCCCAATCACAGCATATATTTTACAGCTTCTCCTGTTACTCCTCCTTGGAAAGGCTGGTGGTGTTGGATGTCTCCTCCTGCCAACGGTCGCCAACCCACTCGGCATTCCTGACATTTTTTTTTTTTTCTCCTGGTGCTTCGTGCCTGCTTGAGGAACATCCCCCGGTGCTGCCGTGGGAGATGGGGGAAAGATCTCCCAGGCCAAGCTGCTTGGCAAGGTGGATTTCCACCAGCAAAGGTCGCAGGAGAAAAGCATCTCCAGATACTTGACTGAGCGTTGATGAGACCACACCTCGAATCCTGGGATTGGTTTTGGGCCCCTCACTCCAAGAAGGACGTTGAGGGGCTGGAGTGAGTCCAGAGAAGGGAACGGAGCTGGGGAAGGGGCTGGAGAAGAAGACGAGCGTCTGAGAGAGCTGGGGGTGTTTCTCCTGGAGAAGAGGAGGGTGACTTGAAATCCAACGCAAGGAGATGGCTGAGCAGCCACCACCCTGTCAGCTGCACTGGAGAATATGAGGGTGTTGACCCCACCTTCTCCAGGTTGTCATCGTTTTAGGCTGAACATTAGGAAAAATATTTCACGGAAGAGGTTAGGAGGAAGTTTTTCACGGAAAGGGTCATTGGGCATTGGAATAGGCTGCCCAGGGAGGTGGTTGATTCCCCTTCCCTGGAGGTGTTTAAGGCACAGGTAGATGAGGTCCTGAGGGACATGGGTTAATGTTTGATAGGAATGGTTGGACTCGATGATCCGATGGGTCTCTTCCAACCTGGTTATTCTCTGATTCTATGATCTCCTGCAAAATTGTAGTAGGAAAGAGCTGGGGAGCTGTGTCCATAAATGTCCAAGAGGTCTTGACAGGCTTGGAAGAGTTGGAGTTCCTTAGCCCGACAAGAACGGTGACCCCTTGCTCGTAGGGGACTTCGTGGTGTGGTGACTTCTCGTTCTACCTCTCCATGTATCTGGGATCACGCGCTTCTGGGTGGAAGGTCTTGCTTGCTGAATGGGATGATGTCAGTTGATAAAGATGATAAAGTGAGGGCTGGAGAACCTCTCAGGCCATGCTGAGAGAGCTTGGGTTGTTCAGTCTGGAGAAGAGAAGGCTCCGAGGAGACCTTGGAGCAGCTTCCAGCAGGGAAAGTTGCTCCAGGAAAGCTGGGGAGGGGCTCTTGGTCAGGGAGGGCAAGGAGAGGATGAGAGGAACGGGTTTGAGCTGCAAGAGGGGAGATTGAGATGAGATCTTGAGGAGAAATATTCTTCTGGGAGGATGAGGAGACCCTGGATGAGGTTTTCCAGGGCAGTGGTGGCTGCTCCATCCCTGGAGGGGTTCAAGGTCAGGTTGGATGGGACTTGGAGCCCCTGATGCAGTGGGAGGTGTCCCTGCCCATGGCGGAGGATCAAACCGGGCTTTGAGGTCCCTTCTGACATAGCCATTTGTCACCTTTTATATTTCCCTTCCCTCCTTATTCTGTTAAGATGAGTAGAAATCAGAGCTTTCTAACCCAATTCTTTGTCTTGGGGCTGCAGAAGATCCCGTGGGTGAGTTGTCACGTCTCTTTCTTAGTCACTCCATACCTGTGGGACATCCTAATGAAGCCCTGGTGGTGGCCAGAGTTGGAGCTTTGGAACCAATAAAAATGGAGAAGGGGATTAAAGGCAAAATCTCCTCTTATTACTACATCAATTAACTCTGGGGCCTCCCTTTGGGTTAAAAACCCAAAGGGAGGCCCCAGAGTTAATTGATGTAGTAATTATGTTCAAAACAGCCGCGTGGCCACCAGGGGCCAGGGAGGGGATCCTGAGACCCACCTGGAGTCCTGGCTCCAGCTCTGGAGTCCTCAGCTCAAGTTGGACATGGAGCTGGTGGAGTGAGGCCAGAGGAGATGATGTGAGGGCTGGAGAACCTCCCCTAGGAGGCTGAGATTGTTGGGGTTGTCCATCCTGGAGAAGAGAAGGCTCCAGGAAGACCTTAGAGCATCTTCCAGGAGCTCCAGGAGCGCTGGGGAGGAGCTCTGGGTCAGGGAGATGATATGGGGAACAGATTTGAGCTGGAAGAGGGGAGATTGAGAAGAGATCTAGGGGTGAAATGTTCTTCTCGGGGGGGTTTGGAGGCCCTGGAGCAGGTTACTCCATCCCTGGAGGGGTTCAAGGGCAGGTGGGATGGGGCTTGGAGCCCCTGATCCAGTGGGAGGTGTCCCTGCCCATGGCAGGAGATTGGAATTGGATGACCTTTGAGATCCCTTCCAACCCAACCCATTGAATGATTCGATGAAACCAGATAGTGAGGAGCTGCAGGTTGGCTTCACAGTGGCTTCATCACCTCTGCAGGTGAGAAACCCCCAGAGCAGGTCACCTCTGGCAATTATGGGATGTGCTTCTGCTGTCGATCTGGGCTCATGGAGAGGTCTAACCTTGGTATCCCTTTGCTGCCAGGAGGAAGAATTCATCGACTGGTGGAGCAAGTTCTATGCATCCACGGGAGAGAGAGAAAAATGTGGCTGCTATTTGGAGAAGGGCTTTGACACCTTGAAGGTAAGTGGCTGTGGCTGGTTCTGGCTTATTGGACCTTCTAATTTAATGGTTTTTTTACGTGTTTTGATTATTTTTTTAGTGTTTAGGGCTTTGAGGAGGAGGCCAGTGACAAGTGGGGTACCCCAGGGCTCAGTGCTGGGTCCAGCCCTGGTCAGTGTCTTCATCAATGACCTGGATGAAGGCATCGAGTGCTCCCTGAGCAAGTTTGCAGATGACACTGAGCTGTGTGGAAGTGTGGATCTGCTGGAGGGTCGGGAGGCTCTGCAAAGGGACCTAAACAGGCTGGATCCATGGACTGAGTCCAATGGGATGAGGCTTAACACGGCCAAATGCCGCGTCCTGCACTTGGGGCACAACAACCCTGAGCAGAGCTACAGACTGGGAGAAGCCTGGCTGGAAAACTGCCAGGAGGAGAGGGACCTGGGGGTGTTGGTCGACAACCGACTGACCATGAGCCAGCAGTGTGCCCAGGTGGTCAAGAAGGCCAAGGGCATCCTGGTTTGGATCAGAAATGGTGTGTCCAGCAGGTCCAGGGAGGTGATTCTCCCTCTGGACTCAGCACTGGTGAGGCTGCTCCTTGAATCCTGTGTTGAGTTGTGGGCCCCTCAGCACAAGAAGGATGTTGAGGCTCTGGAGCGAGTCCAGAGAAGAGCAATGAAGCTGGTGAAGGGACTGGAGAACAGGCCTGATGAAGAGCGGCTGAGAGAGCTGGGGGTGTTTATCCTGGAGAAGAGGAGGCTGAGAGGAGACCTCATTGCTCTCTACAACTACTTGAAAGGAGGTTGTGGAGAGGAGGGAGCTGGGCTCTTCTCCCAAGGGACAGGGGACAGGACGAGAGGGAATGGCCTCAAGCTCCACCAGGGGAGATTTAGGCTGGAGATTAGGAGGAAGTTTTTCATGGAAAGGGTCATTGGGCATTGGAACAGTCTGCCCAGGGAGGTGGTTGATTCCCCTTCCCTTTAGGGGTTTAAGGGACGGGTGGATGAGGTGCTGAGTGACATGGTTTAGTGTTTGATAGGAATGGTTGGACTCGGTGATCCGATGGGTCTCTTCCAACCTGGTTGTTGTATGATTCTGTGATAGGAGGTGGGAAACTGCTCTGAAAAGGATGTGGAACCACCAAGTAAAGCCAGAGGGGGGAGTGATGGAGATGGTCTGTTAGGAGAAGGGTTAGAATTAACGCAGGAGCCCGAAGGGGATCAAAACTTTACAAAATAAAAAAAAAAAAAGTTGATCGGAATGGTTGGATTTGATAGGAATGGTTCGACTTGATGATCTGGTGGGTGTCTTTCAACCTGGTGATTCTATGATTCTATGAAATCCCTGGAGTGGTTTAAAATCCAGGTAGATGAGGTGTCCCAGATGGATGGGGACCTGCTGCTTGTCCCCTTTCTGGCCAGGAGCAGTCCCTGTCCTCACCCCTGGTCTCTCTCTCTCTCTCCCCAGGTCTACGAGACGGAGCTGGAGAACGTGGAGGACTTTGAGCATCTCTCTGACTTCTGCCACACCTTCAAGCTGTATCGCGGCCGCTCGCAGGACTCCAACGACGACCCCTCGGTCGTGGGGGAGTTCAAGGTGTGGTGGCCTCTCTTTCCACCTCTACTCATACCTGGGAGCACACGGTGCTGGGTGGAAGGTCTTGTTGCCGAGGGGGATGATGCCAGTTGACGAAAAGGCCAATGAATCAATGGTCATAGAGGTGTTTTCCAACCTTGTAAGGATTCGATGAGCCTATGAACCTTTGGGAGGCTCCTTCAAACCTCTTTAAGTGCATGAAGGCTTGAAGGTCGGTGAAGCAGGAGATGTAAAGGACAAACCTGGTGGAGGAGCTCTGGGCAATCTTAGAACCATTTACATTGGGGTCTCTTCTAACCTGGTTATTCTATGATTCTATGATTGTGTATTCAAGCAAAGGGTGAACAATAGAGGGTTTTCCACCCTTCTGGCTTCCTGAGCCATGAAGATCCTGACAGGACATCGTCTGGTCCAGTAAGCAAAAGAGAGTCGGGATCTGGGCTCTGTCCTCAGAGTAGCTGTAGATCCTCCAGCCATGGAAACATCCAAGACCAGGTTGGATGACGTTCTGGGTAACCTGAATGAGATGAAGTGTCCGTCTGCTGGAGGGCTGGGAGGCTCCAAAGGGATTTGACCAGGCTGGATCCATGGGCTGAGACCAACGGGATAAGGATTAACAAGGCCAAACGGGGGGTCCTGCCCTTGAGGTACAAGAACCCTGAACAGCTCCAGCCTAGGAGAAGTCTGGCTGGAAAGTGGCTGGAGGAGAAGGAGCTGGGGGGGTTGGTTGAAGAGGAGCCCTGAGGGGCCCAGGGGGCCAAGAAGGCCAAGGGCAGCTTGGCTTGGAGCAGAGCCGGCATGGCCAGCAGGGCCAGGGAGCTGCTTCTCCCTCTGGACTCGACCCTGGGGAGACCAAACCTCAAATGCTGGGGTCAGTTGTGGGCCTCTCACCACAAGGAGGACCTTGAGGGTCTGGAGAACGTCTGGAGAGGGGAACAGAGCTGGGGAAGGGGCTGGAGAAGAAGAGGAGCGTCTGAGAGAGCTGGAGGTGTTTCTCCTGGAGAAGAGGAGGCTGAGGGGAGACCACATTGCTCTGTGCAAGTCCCTGAGAGGAGGTTGTGGAGAGGAGGGAGCTGGGCTCTTCTCCCAAGGGACAGGGGACAAGATGAGAGGGAATGGCCTCAAGCTCCACCAGGGGAGGGTCAGGATGGACATCAGGATGGAATGTTTAATGGAAAGTGTCATTGGGTGCTGGAAGAGGGAGGGTGTTGAGTCACCTTCCCTGGAGGGTTTAAGGGACGGGTGGAGGAGGTGCTGAGGGACATGGGTTAGTGTTTGATAGGAATGGTTGCAGTCAGTGATCTGATGGACCTTTTCCAACTGGGTGATTCTATGATTCTATGATTTTATGATTCTGTGTTTCTGCTCATGGCATGAAGGTTGGACTAGATGGGGCCTTTGAAGATCCCTTCTAGCCCCACTTGTTCTTTGATTCTGTGAATCTGTGCAACCATCCAGGTTGGTGTTGCCCACCTGCTCACACGAGACCCACCTGCACGGGTGGATGTGCAGGTCCAGCTGAAGATGTCTTCCCCTCACAGGGCTCGTTCAAGATTTACCCTCTCCCCGATGACCCTCGGATCCCAATGCCGCCACGGCAGTTCCACCAGCTGCCAGCCAGAGGACCCCAGGACTGTCTTGTCAGGGTCTACATCATCCGAGCCTTCGGCCTCCAGCCCAAGGACACCAACGGGAAGGTAACGGCCTGGGGAAAGCTCTGGTGAACCTCAGTGTGGGTGGGATCTTTCCACAGGTTGATCATGGTTTAGTGTTTGATGGGAAAGGTCGGACTCCATGATCCGATGGGTCTCTTCCAATCTGGTGATTCTATGATTCTGTGATTCTTGGGAGTGGTCACAGACATGGATTAAGGAGTTAATTGCCAGATTGTCCTGTCCTTGAAATGAGATGGATGTCCAGGGCAGTGGAAGCTCCTGCTTGCTGGGACAAAGGGAGGGAGGGATGTTCCTTCACCCTCCATATTGCTGTGTGATGACTCTTTCTTGCGTGTCGTCTCATTCCCACCTCCAGTGCGATCCCTACGTGAAGGTTTCAGTGGGGAAGAAGTCCGTGAACGACCAAGAAAATTACATCCCCTGCACACTGGAACCGGTCTTCGGAAAGTAAGTTTGGGTTCAGGTTGGAGTCTTTGTGCGCTATTGAGGGATTTGAAACCTGGAGTCCTCAGCACAGAGAGAACATGGAGCTGTTGGAATGAGTCCACACGAGATGATCTAGGGGATGGAGAACCTCCGTGAAGGCTTGGATCAGAAATGGTGTGACCAGCAGGTCCAGGGAGGTTCTTCTCCCTCTGTACTCAGCACTGGTGAGGCCGCTCCTTGAATCCTGTGTGCATTTGAGGGCCCCTCAGCACAAGAAGGATGTTGAGGCTCTGGAGTGAGTCCGGAGAAGAGCAATGAGGCTGGTGAAGGGGCTGGAGAACAGGCCTTATGAGGAGCATTTGAGAGAGCTGGAGGTGTTTCTCCTGGAGAAGAGGAGGCTGAGAGGAGACCTCATTACTCTCTCCAACTACCTGAAAGGAGGTTGTGTAGAGGAGGGAGCTGGGTTCTTCTCCCAAGGGACAGAGGACAGGACAAGAGGGAATGGCCTCAAGCTCCACCAGGGGAGATTTAGGCTGGAGATTAGGAGGAAGTTTTTCATGGAAAGGGTCATTGGGCATTGGAAGAGGTTGCCCAGGGAGGTGGTTGATTCACCTTCCCTGGAGGTGTTTAAGGGATGGGTAGATGAGGTGCTGAGGGACATGGTTTAGTGTTTGATAGGAATGGTTGGACTCGATGACCCGATGGGTCTCTTTCAGCCTGGTTGTTCTAAGATTTTATGATTCTGTGATCTCGGAAGAGGGAGCTGTGCAACTTGGTGGGCCTGGACCTCCTGCCCTGGTGCAGAGCCCACAGCCTGGGGAGCTCTCCTGTGCAGGACCAGTTCTCCATCTCCGAGCCTGGCTCCTGGCCAGAGACCCGTCTAGACAGCGCCTTGTGCCTCCTGCCCGCTCTTGAAAGCAAAAGACGTAAACCCGAGGTCCTGGCTGCTGGTGGCTATTAAACCTCTGGTTTCATGAGCTTCTCGCTGGGCGCCTGGCTGCCCTCCAGCTCCGGCTAATTACTTTCTGCTGACCCCTCAAGTCCTCCTGCGCTTTTAATTGGTGGCATAATTGCCGACTTCCCCTCCTTGGATGGGGAATGGGCATCATGTTTCTCCGTGGGCGTCTCCTGCCTTTCAGCAGCAGGTGGAAGGATTCCTGGTGGTGTTGGGGGAGGGACGTGGACCATCCTGCTCGCCCAGCTGTGCCACCTTCCTCATCGCTGACCTCTACGAGCACCGGCTCGGTCTGGATCGGGGCAGTGGGTATTCAAGGCAAGGTCGGATGGGGCTTGGAGCAACCTGATCCAGTGGAAGGTGTCCCTGCCCATGGCAGGAGGTGGAACTAGATGGTGTTTGAGGTCACTCCTGAGCCAAACCATTCTAGAGTTCCACGATTCTCACTTGCTGTCAGTCAGAACCCCCAGATCCCATCCCTGGAGGGGTTCAAGGCCGGGTTGGATGGGGCTTGGAGCAACCTGGTCCACTGGGAGGTGTCTCTGTCCATGGCAGGAGAGGTGGAACTGGCTGGGGTTGGAGGTTTCTTCTGACCCAAACCATTTTACGATTGTATGAAATATGCTTAGGAGCAGGAAGAGAGAACGAGGAGGCTTTGGGGGTCACTCTCATGCTGAGAAAGCTTGTCTAGAAAGCTACCAGGAGGAGAGGGACCTGGGGGTGTTGGTTGACAGCGACTGACCATGAGCCAGCAGTGTGCCCAGGGGGCCAAGAAGGCTAATGGCATCTTGGCTTGGATCAGAAATGGTGTGACCAGCAGGGCCAGGGAGGTTCTTCTCCCTCTGGACTCAGCACTGGTGAGGCCGCTCCTTGAATCCTGTGTTGAGTTGTGGACCCCTCAGCACAAGAAGGATGTTGAGGCTCTGGAGCGAGTCCAGAGAAGAGCAACGAGGCTGGTGAGGGATCTAGAGAACAGGCCCCATGAGGAGCGTCTGAGAGAGCTGGGGGTGTTTCTCCTGGAGAAGAGGAGGCTGAGAGGAGACCTCCTTGCTCTCTGCAAGTCCCTGAGAGGAGGTTGTGGAGAGGAGGGATCTGGGCTCTTCTGCCAAGTGACAGGGGACAGGACAAGAGGGAATGGCCTCAAGCTCCACCAGGGGAGATTTAGGCTGGAGATGAGGAGGAAGTTTTTCACGGAAAGGGTCATTGGACATTGGAATAGTCTGCCCAGGGAGGTGGTTGATTCCCCTTCCCTGGAGGTGTTTAAGGGACGGGTGGATGAGGTCCTGAGGGACATGGTTTAGTGTTTGATAGGAATGGTAGGACTCGATGATCCGATGGGTCTCTTCCAACCTGTTTGTTCTGTGATTCTGTGATGCTGTTGGACTGCTGGTTGGACTTGTTGATCTTCGAGATCTTTTCCAACCTCAGTGGTTCTGTGGTTCTGTATAGAATCATCAAATCACCAGGTTGGGGAAGACCCATCGGATCATTTTGTCCTATCAAATACTCTCCAGGACAAGGCAGCAGCAGTACGGGACCAACCTGTCAACGGTGCTTGTCCTTCCCGGCACTGCTTGGTTGGGGTGGGTTGGAGATCTTCATCCCATGGGCCACTCGACAGCGCGAACCTCCGTCTCCTCGTTCTTTCTCCTTCCCCTCGTGCAGGATGTTTGAGCTGAGCTGCACTCTGCCCCTGGAGAAGGACTTGAAGGTCACGCTCTACGACTACGACCTCCTCTCGAAGGACGAGAAGATTGGGGAGACCGTCATCGACCTGGAGAACCGGTTCCTGTCAAAATATGGGGCGCGCTGCGGCCTTCCCCAAACCTACTGCGTGTAGGTACCTCTGTGGGGTCACCGAGGTGCTGAGCTGGCTGTGGGGACCTGGGTGATGTCTCAGCCCATGGCTCTGCTGGCCCAGGAGGACCTGGTCAGCGTTGAACTTCGCATCAGAGACGTATCTAGAGAGACAGGTTCACTCTAGAGGGGAAACTCCACCTTTGAGGATCTTCTCTGAGCCTGAGGTCTCCTCCAGAGGCATGAAAAGCTTTGACTAACAGATAGAAACTTGTGGAGATCTTGCTCTGACCCCGATCCCTCTTGAGCACACAGTGACGGGGACATCTCCCACACGCAGGACCACCTGAAGGGTGACGTTGGTGGGTCTTGGGGGACAACCAAGTGGGTTGTGGGACCTGCAGCCAGTGAAATCAGACTGATTCACCTTCCCTGGAGGTGTTTAAGGCACAGGTAGACGAGGTGCTGAGGGACATGGTTTAGTGTTTGATAGGAATGGTTGGACTCGATGATCCAATGAGTCTCTTCCAACCTGGTGATTCTATGATTCTATGAGAGCTGCACCATCTTCAGACCGAAACTCTTCGGTGTAACCCTCCCTGTGTCCTTCTTGAGGCTGGAAGATGGTTTATCGCGTTCCAAGCTGTTGTTTTCCATCCTCTTTGGTTGCAGCTCTGGACCCAATCAGTGGCGAGACCAGCTCCGTCCTTCCCAGCTGCTTCACCTCTTCTCCCTGCAACACAACTACAAGGCTCCAACCTACATGTCCGACCGAGTCATCTTCAGGGAGCAGGAGTACCTCCTCTCCGAACTGGGTATGTTTCCGGCGTTGCTTTCGGGTGGAAAACAGGTTTTCCTTGTCCAGAGCAAGGGGTGGAGTTGGAGGTCACAACCATGCTGGGACAATCCCAAACTCAGGCTGGTGGGGAAGGGCTTGGGAAGGACTTGGGGTGCTGGGGGAGGAGAAGCTCAACAGGAGCTACCAACGTGCACTCACAGCCCAGAAAACAACCGAGTCCTGGGCTGCAGCCAGAGCCGTGTGGCCACCAGGGTCAGGGAGGGGATCCTGAGACCCACCTGGAGTCCTGGCTCCAGCTCAGGAGTCCTCAGCACTGGGAGGACACGGAGCTGGTGGAGCGAGTGCAGAGATGGCCACGGAGATGATGTGAGGGCTGGAGAACCTCCTGTAGGAGGTTGGGAGAGTTGGGGTTGTTCATCCTGGAGAAGAGAAGGCTCTGGGGAGACCTTGGGGCATCTTCCAGTAGGGAAAGGGGCTCCAGGAGAGCTGGGGAGAGGCTCCTGATGAGGGAGCGCAGGGAGAGGACAAGGGGAACCATTTTGATTTGCAAGAGGGGAGACTGAGATGAGATCTTGGGGAGAAATGTTCTCCTGTGAGGTTGGGGAGGCCCTGGCTGAGGTTGCCAAGAGAAGTCTTGGATGCTCCATCCCTGGAGGGGTTCAAGGCCAGGTTGGATGCAACATGGAACAACCTGGATGCAACTTGGAGCAACCTGGTCCAGTGGAAGGTGTCCCTGCCCGTGGCAGGAGGTGGAACTGGATGGGATTTGAGGTCCCTTCCAACCCGAACTGTTCTGTGATTCTCTCCCATGAAGGGTTTATTGTGAGTGTGAGGTGTGGGTGATGGGACATGACCTCCTCACCTTGCTCTCCAGGTTGGTTCTGTGCCTTTCCCAAGCCTGCAGGTCATGGCTGGACCTGCTCCATGCCCCAAGCCTGAACCTAGACCTGCCATCCAGGTCCCGTTAACCTCAGCCTTAAGGACCTGTCCGTTGCTGCTGGAGGCAAACCAACCACATGCAGCCTGGGGCCACCAAAGGCCATCGCACCCCGAGAAGCTCCAGCCTGATCCTCAGCTGTTTCTTCGGCTGGAGGAGCAGTCGAGCAGTTTGTGTCTCTGCATTTTGGAGCTGGAGGCACTAGAGGGAGACAATATCATACAGGCAGAGCTAAGATGGTCTCACCCAGGGCTGAGGTGTCCTCCTACTCTAAGTGTCACCTCCCCCAGAGCCAGGGCGGAGGAAACAGCAGAAAGTGTTGAGGATGCATGAAAAAATCAACCCTGACATCTGCAAGAGAGAATCATGCGATGGGTTGGGTTGGAAGGGACTTCAAAGTCCATCCAGTTCCATCCCTGCCATGGGCAGTGACACCTCCCACTGGATCAGGGGCTCCAAGCCCCATCCAACCTGGTCTGGAACCCCTCCAGGGATGGGGCAGCCACCCCTGCTCTGGGCAACCTGGGCCAGGGCCTCCTCACCCTCAGCTTGAAGAATTTTTTCCTAATATCTCATTTCAATCTTCCCCTCTCCAGTTTAAAGCAGTTTCCTTCATCCTGTAACTCCAAACCCTCTAAAAAAGTCCCTCCTCAGCTTTCCTGGAGCCCCTTTCCCTACTGGAAGATGCTCTAAGGTCTCCTTGGAGCCTTCTCTTCTCCAGGATGAACAACCCCAACTCTCTCAGCCTCCTCCGGGAGGTTTTCCAAACCTTACATGGTCTCTGTGGCCTCCTCTGCACTCGCTCCACCAGCTCCGTGTCCTCCCAGTGCTGAGGACTCCAGAGCTGGAGCCAGGACTCCAGGTGGGTCTCAGGATCCCCTCCCTGACCCTGGTGGCCACACGGCTCTGGCTGCAGCCCAGGACTCGGTTGGTTTCTGGGCTGGGAGCGCACGTTGGTGGCTCCTGTCGAGCTTCTCCTCCCCCAGCACCCCAAGTCCTCCTCCTCGGGGCTGATCTTGTATTGAAACCACAGGTTGCCCTGACCCAGGTGTAGGATACCTCAAGCCTCACCTTATTCCTGTCTCCCCAGAATCCTTGAGGGTAGAAAACTCAACTTTAAGGCATGGAAGGGGTGTTTTGGCCCAGGAAGGACATGAAACTCCACTGAGTCAGCCCAGATCTGACCTTATTAAGGCCACTGATCAGGCAGAGGCATCAAAGAAGGTCTTGAACACCATTAGGGATGGGGCAGCTGCAGGTTCCTCAGGCAACCTGACTGAGCTTTCTCCTGCCTCTTCATCCAACTGACCCCTCCCTGAGCCTGGTACCTTCCAGCCGTGGTGTTTGGAGGCCGTGTGCCTTCGGGAACCTCTGAAACTCAACACTTTCCGTAAATATTATTCCAGCCCCTGTGCTTTTCCGGTGACGGAGCTCAGCTCCTTCCTTGGCAAGAGCTCGGAGTGGTTGACGCTGACCACCAGACGAGCTCCTGCCCAAGCTGTGGAATCATATAGAATCATAGAATCATTGAATCACCCGGCTGGAAGAGACCCATCGGATCATTGAGTCCAACCATTCCTATCAAACATTAAACCATGTCCCTCAGCACCTCATCTACCTGTCCCTTAAACACCTCCAGCGAAGGTGACTCAACCACCTCCCTGGGCAGCCTATTCCAATGCCCAATGACCCTTTCTGTGAAAAACTTCCTCCTAATCTCCAGCCTAAATCTCCCCTGGTGGAGCTTGAGGCCATTCCCTCTCATCCTGTCCCTTGGGAGAAGAGCCCAGCTCCCTCCTCTCCACAACCTCCTTTCAGGTAGTTGTAGAGAGCAATGAGGTCTCCTCTCAGCCTCCTCTTCTCCACGATAAACACCCCCAGCTCTCTCAGCCATTCCTCGCGGGGCCTGTTCTCCAGCCCCTTCACCAGCTTCGTTGCTCTTCTCTGGACTTGCTCCAGAGCCTCAACATCCTTCTTGTGGTGAGGGGCCCACAACTGCACACAGGATTCAAGGAGCGGCCTCACCAGTGCTGACCCTCCAGCAGATCCACACTTCCACCCAGCTTAGCATCATCTGCAAACTTGCTCAGGGAGCACTCGATGCCTTCATCCAGGTCATTGATGAAGACATTGACCAGGGCTGGACCCAGCACTGAGCCCTGGGGAACCCCACTTGGAACCGGCCTCCTGGCAGTGGAGTCCTGGTGTGTGTCTGTGTGTGTATGCACAGGGTTTGCAGAATAACAGCCCCGGGGAGGGTGGGGGCTGGGCTTGTAAAAGCCTTGCTCTCGGGTTTAATGGCTCAACTTTATCCGCCAGGTTCAGATCTGAGGTTGCTCGGTGAGCACAGCTGGTTGCCAGATCTCCTCCAGGTCAAGCGTCAGGCTTTATTCTGCTTGTTGTGAACCGGTTGCCATTAAAGCAGGAGAAGGTGAAAGGCGGTGGCGGCTGCGCTGAGCTGGAGGGAGAACCAACTGGTGTTAACACCTCGCCAGCCCTCGGGGAAAACCTTCCGTAGAGCGAGAGGCTGCGAGGAAGCTCTTGCTTCCCAACTCCTTCTTGTCCTAAAGGGAGAGCCACAAATGTGTGACTTGGTCCCCAGGATCAGAGTGAGGGATCAGTCCTGTGTTTGGTGTTATCTCATCCCATTTGGGTGTTACCTCATCCCAGTTGGGTGTCATCTCATCCCAGTTGGGTGTCATCTCATTCCTCTGCAGACTAAGTCTTCTCTCGATTCTTCTCCATCATGAAGTGGCCTTAACGGAGTCAAATTGCAGCTTCTGGGCTGTTCCCACTGGAGTTTCACCTCCTCTCTGGGCCAAAATCATGGAATCATCAACTCATGGAATGGGTTGGCTTGGAAGAGACCTCAAAGGTCACCCAGTTCCACCTGCTGCCGTGGGCAGGGACACCTCCTAGGGGATCAGGTTGCTCAGAGCACCATCCAACCTGGCTTTGAAGTCCCAACCCCCGTGACAGAGGGATTGGAACTTGATTATCTTTAAGGTCCTTCCACCCTAAACCAGGTCGGATGGAGCTTGGAGCCCCTGATCCAGCGGGAGGTGTCCCTGCCCGTGGCAGGAGGTGGGACTGGACGAGTTTTGAGGTCCCTTCCGGTCCAAATGACTCCATGACTCTTATGTCTCTGTGAAGCCTCTGCTGGGTGGGAATGGCAGCAGAGCAGCAGCGTGAGCTGGAGAGCTTCTGGGGACCCTTCAGCCCCAATCACAGTGACTTTTGGGGACCTGAGCCCTTGAGCAGAAGAAGTAGAGCCTGGAAGACTGGACTGTCCTTTCCATGGGCTTCAACTTGCTTCTTGCAATGCTTTACTTGCTCTGAACTTTTGTTTGCCGTGGAGAGAGTCAACTCTCTCATTCTGAACACCAGCCAGTGGCGGCCCAGGTGGCCCAGAAGGCCACCAGAATCCTGGCTTGGATCAGCCATGGGGTAGCCAGTGGGAGAAGGAAGCGATTGTGCCCCTAGATTTGGAGCTGGTGAGGACACACCTCGAACTCTGGTTTCCGTTCTGGGCCCCGCGCTCCAAGAAAGACCTGGAGGGGTTGGAGAGTGTCCAGAGAAGGGAATGGATCTGGGGAAAGGGTCTGGAGGGCAGGAGTTGTGGGAGCAGCTGTGGGAGCTGGGGCTGTTGATCCTGGAGAAGAGGAAGTGAGGGGAGACCTCATGGCTCTGCTCAACTCCTGGGACGGAGGTTGGATTGAGGAGGGTGTTGGTCTCTTCTCCTAAGTAACAAGTGACGGGAGGAGAGGAAATGGCTTCAAGTTGCACAGAGGAGGGTTAGGTTGGAGATTAGGGAAGTGGCTCCACCATTCCTGGAGGGATTCAAAGAACGTGTAGATGTGGTGATGCTTCAGGACATGGTTTAGTCCCGTGTGGGACTTCCAGGACACTCCCTAGATGTTCCTGTCCTGTTGCGAGGTGGTTTGTCCACATGTCATAGAATCATAGAATCATAGACCAACCAGGCTGGAAGGGACCCATCGGATCTTCTAGTCCAACCATTCCTATCAAACACTAAACCAAGTCCCTCAAGACCTCATCCACCTGTGCCTTAAACATCTCCAGGGAAGGGGAATCAACCACCTCCCTGGGCAGCCTGTTCCAATGCCCAATGACCCTCTGTGTGAAGAACTTCCTCCTAATCTCCAGCCTAAATCTCCCCTGGTGGAGCTTGAGGCCATTCCCTCTCGTCCTGTCCCCTGGGAGAAGAGCCCAGCTCCCTCCTCTCTACAACCTCCCTTCAAGTAGTTGTAGAGAGTAATGAGGTCAATGTCCCACCAGGGACGACTTGGAGGGTTGGTGACGGGTTTGTAAGCAGAGGTTGTGCTCCTCCTGCTTGCTCTTGGCTGCAGGGAAGCTGCTTGGCTCATGATCCTGGAGCTTCCTCGGGGAGGTCCAGCCCTGCACCTCCGTGGCTGTGGTGGGACCCTAATCTTTGTCTCCTCTCCCACAGAGGACGGCAAACCCCTCAACCCCCACCTGGGTCCAGTGGAGGAGCGTCTGGCCCTGTACGTGCTGCGGAAACAAGGGTTGGTGCCGGAGCACGTGGAGACGAGACGTCTTTACAGCCCTCTCCAGCCAGACATTGAGCAGGTGGGTGGTGTGACGTGTCCACGAGCATCATCTCGTCTCCATCTGGGGCTCACCAGGTGGCTGGTTCGCTGCCGAGCTGTGATGGGAAAGCTTGGGCTGCTCCCAGGGGTGGGAGAAGAGCACTGGCAGCTGATGGGTTGTCCCATCCCTGGAGATGTTCGTGGCCAAGCTGGATGAGGCTTTGAGCAGCCTGATCCTGTAGGAGATGTCCATGTTGGGATGGATGGGCTTCAGTTGTGGGCCCCTCACTCCAAGAAGGATATCGAGGGGCTGGAGAGCATCCAGAGGAGGGAACAGAGCTGGGGAAGGGGCTGGAGAAGAAGGGTTTTGAGGAGCTGCTGAGGGACCTGGGGGTGTTTAGCCTGAAGAAGAGGAGGCTGAGGGGAGACCTCATGGCTTTGTGCAACTCCGTGATAGGAGGTTGGTGCGAGGTGGGTGCTGGGCTCTTCTCCCAAGTGACAGATGATAGGATGAGAGGAAATGACCTCAAGCGGCACCAGAGCAGGTTCAGATTGGACATCAGGAAAAATATCTTCATGTAAAAGGTTCTGAGACCCTGTCAGAGGCTGCCCAGGGAGGTGGTGGAGTCCCCATCCCTAGAGGGATTTCAAAGCCACATAGATGAGGTGCTGAGGGCTCTGGTTCAGTAGTGGACAGGGATGGTTGGACTCAATGATCTCAGAAGTCTTTTCCAACCAAACCGTTTCATGATTATGAGACCCACCAGGCTCTCAGGGAGTTGCAGAAAGCAATGAGGTCTCCAAGGAACCAGGGAACATGAGAGCAACTCAATATTTTCTCTCTCCACTACTCGATGTTGCTGAGGAGGTGAAGTTGACCCAGCCAGGAGGCTCACCAGGCTTCACGTGTCTTTCTCTCCCCACAGGGAAAGCTGCAGATGTGGGTGGACCTGTTTCCAAAGTCTTTGGGCCAACCTGGGCCCCCATTCAACATCACGCCACGCAAAGCCAAGAGGTGACTTTGTTTTGAGCTCTTCTTTTTCATCGCTTTGCTTCTCTTTGTTAGGGGAGGTGGGGAGAGGAGAAGGGCTGGAGACCTCAGATGGGGAAGGAGTCACCCACCCAGCTAAGAAACATCTGGGTGGACTTATCTTTGGAGAAAGATGACATTGAGGGGCTGGAGCGTGTCCAGAGCAGGTCAACAAAGCTGGAGAAGGGGCTGGAGAACAAGGGTTATGAGTAGCATATGAGGGACTTGGGGTTGTTTATCCTGGAGAAGAGGAGGCTGAGGGGAGACCTCATTGCTCTCTCCAACTGCCTGAGAGGTTGGTGGAGTGAGGTGGGTGCTGGGCTCTTCTCCCAAGTGTTAGGGGACAGGACAAGAGGGAATGGCCTCAAGCTCCACCAGGGGAGGCTCAGGATGGACAGTAGGAAAAGATTTTTCATGGAAAGGGTTCTCAGGCCTTGGCAGAGGTGGTGGAGTCCCCATCCTTGGAAGGGTTTAAAAGCCGTGTAGATGAGGAGCTCAGGGCTCTGGTTTGGGAGTGGGCAGGGACGGTTGGACTCGATGATCTCAAAGGTCTCTTCCAACCGAATGATTCTATGATTCTAAGATTTTTTTGTTCTTGGGGTCATCCAGGTTCTTCTTGCGCTGCATCATCTGGAACACCAAGGACGTCATCCTGGATGACCTCAGCATCACTGGGGAGAAGATGAGTGACATCTACGTCAAAGGGTAAGCCCTCCGGCTTCTGTGTCCTCGGGGTACCAGGGCCTGATGGTGTGAGAGCAGCAGTGAAGGACTTAACATGTTGCTGCACGTTGGGGACTCCAGAGCTGGAGCCAGGACTCCAGGTGGGTCTCAGGATCCCCTCCCTGGCCCTGTTGGCCATGTGGCTCTGGCTGCAGCCCAGGACTCGGTTGGTTTCTGGGATGTGAGTGCACGTTGGTGCCTCCCGTTGAGCTTCTCCTCCCTCAACACCCCAAGTCCTTCTCCTCGGGGCTGCTCCTAATCCATTCTCCACCCAACCTGGATTGAAACCGTGGATTGCCCCAACCCGAGTGTAGGATCTCCTTTCTCCAATTCAGTTTGATCTGTACAAAATGAATCATAGAATCACCAGGTTGGGAAAGACCTCCTGGATCATCAGGTCCAACTGTCCCAATCGAGTCCAACCCTTGCAATCCCAGCCAAGGGACTTGACTTAGAATCATAGAACAACCAGGTTGGAAGAGACCCATCGGATCTTCTAGTCCAACCATTCCAATCAAACGCTAAACCAAGCGTTCCTGGGATTTTATGGGCAGGAAGAGGCAGGATTTGGAAACAGACTGTAAATCCCTTTTTTACGACCCCAATTTTCCTCCTGGAAATCCCCAACGCGTCCTGCTTGCCTGGGATTCCCATCAAGAGCGATGGCATCAGCTCCAGCTTAAGCTGCTCTGGGCACTTGGGGGCTCGGAAATACCAACGCTTGGAGGTCGTTACTGGGAAAACCAGAGCATCCAGCACTCATTGACAACCTTCTCCTGGCTTTTAGCGACCAAGCAGATCCAGGAGGGCTGTAAATGAGTTAAAATTCTTGCCCAAGTTCATCATCATCATCATCATCATCATCATCATCATCATCCCCCACTGCTCACTGGAGGAGAAGGAGCTGGGGGGGTTGGTTGAAGAGGAGCCTTGAGGGGCCCAGGGGGCCAAGAAGGCCAAGGGCATCTTGGCTTGGAGCAGAGCCAGTGTGGCCAGCAGGGCCAGGGAGGTTCTTCTCCCTCTGGGGAGACCGAACCTCGAATCGTGGGGTCAGTTGTGTGCCCCTCAGCACAAGAAGGACCTTGAGGGTCTGGAGAACGTCTGGAGAGGTGAACGGAGCTGGGGAAGGGGCTGGAGAAGATGAGGAGCATCTGAGAGAGCTGAGGGTGTTTCTCCTGGAGAAGAGGAGGCTGAGGAGAGACCTCATTGCTCTCTGCAAGTCCCTGAGAGGAGGTTGTGGAGAGGAGGGAGCTGGGCTCTTCTCCCGAGGGACGGTACAAGAGGGAATGGCCTCAAGCTCAACCAAGGGAGGCTCTGGATGGACATCAGGAAAACATGTTTCATGGAAAGGGTGATTGGTCCCTGTCAGAGGCTGCCCAGGGAGGGAGTTGAGTCCCTGGAGGGTTTAAGGGACGTGTGACCGAGGTGCTGAGGGACATGGGTTAGTGATTGATGGGAATGGTTCGACTCCATGATCCAGTTGGTCTCTTCCAACCTGGTGATTCTATGATTCTATGAAAATTATTGTTTCCTTAATAGAAAAGTGGAGTTTCTTATGCTTCAGTATCTACCCTATGGATTGTATCCAATGGGCAAAGTGACCTTCCTGGTGACCTCCATGGTGCTGCTTTGGTGTGGACCATTTCTTCAATCTGAGCAGGGACTGGAGCCAACTTGAGGGTGAAATCGATGGCTGAGGAGCTTTCACCTGAGGCCTTTGTAGAATCATGAGATGGGTTGGGTTGGAAGGGACCTCAAAGCCCATCCAGTTCCCGTGGTCAGGGACACCTCCCACTGGATCAGAGGCTCCAAGCCCCATCCAACATAGTCTTCAACCCCTCCAGGGATGGGGCAACCACCACTGCTCTGGGCAACCTGGACCAGGGCCTCTTCACTGTCCCAGGAGAACGTTTCTCCCCAAGATGTCATCTCAGTCTCCCCTCCTGCAGCTCCAAACCCTTCCCCTCATCCTGTCCCTGCCCTCCCTGCTCCAGAGACCCTCTCCAGCTTTCCTGGAGCCCCTTTCTGCACTGGAAGCTCCTCTAAGGTCCCACCAGAGCAGAGCAGAGGGGCAGGATCCCTTCCCTGGCCCTGGTGGCCACACGGCTCTGGCTGCAGCCCAGGACACGGGTGGATGAACTCAAGTAGACCTCCCTTCCCTGTCTCCCACAACAAATGTTGGGTGGGTTGTGTGCTCCTCTCACATCCCAGAGAAGAAGGAATCATTTGTAGAGCCGAACAAAAAAACCTCATTGTTCGTTTAAACCGAAAACAATCAAGCGAGATAATTGTTTTCATTAGAGATTCCCTCTGGACCTTCTGGCTCTGCCCCAGAAGGTCTCCAAACACACAGATGGATGCCCTTATTGTTTTGTTTTCTTTCATTGGTTGCTGGAGACGGAAAAATGTTGGAAAAGGGTGGAAAGAAAACTCAAGAGTTGTAGAACTCGCAGCAGCAAAGAAGTCATCGGTAGGTTGTTCCGGCAAGTTTTCACTTTGCCCCTCGACAAGTTGTGGAGTGACCACAGGAGGATCTTTCAGACCAGGAGGACAAAGGTTCTACGAGTAGCTGAGTCTGACAAGGGGTGGCTGAGGACCACCCTGGCTCTAGGATTGTCCTGGAGAAGGACTTCTCGACCGTTTAGGTCTTGATCCAAAGAAGTGGGACCGCCAGGGCCAGGCAGGGCATCCTGAGACCCACCTGGAGTCCTGGCTCCAGCTCTGGAGTCCTCAGCACAGGGAGGACACGGAGCTGGTGGAGCGAGTCCAGAGGAGGCCACAGAGATGATGTGAGGGCTGGAGAACCTCCCGGAGGAGGCTGAGAGAGTTGGGGTTGTTCATCCTGGAGAAGAGAAGGCTCCAGGGAGACCTTAGAGCAGCTTCCAGTATCGAAAGGGGCAGTGGATCACGGAGTGTGGGGACAGGACGAGGGGAATGATTTTGAGCTGGAAGAGAGGAGATTGAGGTGAGATCTTATGGGGAAATGTTCTCCTGGGAGGGTGAGGAGGCCCTGGCCCAGGTTTCCCAGAGCAGGGGTGGCTGCCCCATCCCTGGAGATGTTCAAGGTCAGGTTGGATGGGGTTTGGAGCCCCTGATCCAGTGGGAGGTGTCGCTGCCTGTGGCAGGTGGTGGGACTGGATGGGCTTGGAGGTTCCTTCCAACCCAACCCGTTCCATGATATAGGAATTTCAAATAGTAATCTTAGAGGAATCGATTGAGAATGGAGGGGAAGAGCTCTCCCCATGGCCGTTAGAAGCTGGTGGGTCCTCACGGATGGGTAAGCGACTCTGAGACAGAGGTTAAGGAGATGTTGAACCTTTAAAATGTCCTTTGAACTCAGGGAAGGGAGAAGAAGAGGTTGCGGAGCTTCTCAGGCTGCTGCCACCAGCCCTGATTAGTTTAGCCTAGAGAAGAGGAGGCTGAGAGGAGACCTCATTACTCTCTACAACTACCTGAAAAGAGGTTGTGGAGAGGAGGGAGGTGGCCTCTTCTTCCAAGGGACAGGGGACAGGACAAGAGGGAATGGCCTCAAGCTCCACCAGGAGAGATTTAGGCTAGAGATTAGGAGGAAGTTTTTCACGGAAAGGGTCATTGGGCATTGGAATAGGCTGCCCAGGGAGGTGGTTGATTCCCCTTCCCTGGAGGTGTTTAAGGGACGGGTAGACAAGGTCCTGAGGGACATGGGTTAGTGATTGATGGGAATGGTTGGACTCGATGATCCAATGGGTCTCTTCCAACCTGGTTGTTCTATGATTCTATGATTCATCTCCCAAGACGGCAGAAACTCTCACCTTCCCTCTCGAGTCTTCTACAGGTTCAAGGTCACCCCTAAAAATAACAACCCAAGGCATCCACAGGTGTGAGAGACACTTGGTGACCTTCTCAAGGTCTCTGTGACATTGCGGGAACTCCAAAATCCTGGTTGCCTTCCTAGTTTTTCACGCGAGGTGTTTGCGTTTTGCAGCTGGCTTGTGGGCCACGAGGAGAACAAGCAGAAGACGGACGTGCACTACAGGTCCATGGGAGGAGAGGGCAACTTCAACTGGAGATTCATCTTCCCTTTCGACTATCTCCCGGCTGAGCAGATGTGTTACATTTCCAAAAAGGTGAGAGTCCCCGGACGGAGGTTTCTTAATGTCTTCATCAATGACCTGGATGAAGGCATTGAGGGTACCCTGAACAAGTTTACAGATGACACAAAGCTGTGTGGAAGTGTGGATCTGCTGGAGGGTCGGGAGGCTCTGCAAAGGGACCTAAACAGGCTGGATCCATGGGCTGAGTCCAATGGCATGAGGTTTAACACGGCCAAATGCCGCATCCTGCACTTGGGGCACAACAACCCTATGCAGAGCTACAGACTGGGAGAAGTCTGGCTGGAAAACTGCCAGGAGGAGAGGGACCTGGGGGTGTTGGTTGACAGCGACTGACCATGAGCCAGCAGTGTGCCCAGGTGGCCGAGAAGGCCAATGGCATCTTGGCTTGGGTCAGAAACAGTGTGACCAGCAGGTCCAGGGAGGTGATTCTCCCTCTGGACTCAGCACCGGTGAGGCCGCTCCTTGAATCCTGTGTTCAGTTGTGGGCCCCTCAGCACAAGAAGGATGTTGAGGCTCTGGAGTGAGTCCAGAGAAGAGCCATGAGGCTGGTGAAGGGGCTGGAGAACAGGCCTTATGAGGAGTGCCTTAGAGAGCTGGGGGTGTTTACTCTGGAGAAGAGGAAGCTGAGAGGAGACCTCATTGCTCTCTGCAAGTCCTTGAGAGGAAGTTGTAGAGAGGAGGGAGCTGGGCTCTTCTCCCAAGGGACAGGGGACAGGTTGAGAGGGAATGGCCTCAAGCTCCACCAGGGGAGATTTAGGCTAGAGATTAGGAGGAATTTTTTCCTGGAAAGGGTCATTGGGCATTGGAACAGTCTGCCCAGGGAGGTGGTTGATTCCCCTTCCCTGGAGGTGTTTAAGGGACGGGTGGATGAGGTCCTGAGGGACATGGTTTAGTGTTTGATAGGAATGGCTGGACTCGATGATCCGATGGGTCTCTTCCAACCTGGTGATTCTATGATTCTGTGATTCAAAAAGTACAGTGGGCACAACATTCAGTGATCCCCCCGCTCCGAGAAAAAAGCAAAGATCCCCCAACAAAGCGGTTCCGACCCTCCATCCCACTGTGCCGAGACTGATTCTCCTCCGGCCTCGCGTCTCCCGCCATGGGATCAGAAAATAAACAGCTTGTAAAAACCCACCCCCCTCTGGAAAGGCACAAAAAAAATTAATGAACGAAAAAGCCAGACTCTGTGTTTAAGGGACAGATTCCGCTCAGGAGAGTGGTTTTGATCTCGCCATGTGCTGTTTGAACTCTGGGTTCATTACCTGAGCAGTAAAAAAAAGAAAAAAAAAACCCAAATCAACCTCCTGAACTTGAAACGCTGGTGATAGGAAAAGGAATTCCAATCAAACGGCTCCGACGGCAAGTTTGGAGCTGCTAAAAGCCACCTGCGTCCAGCCTGGTTGGTGCCTGCCCTGGGAGCAGAGCAGCTCGTGGTTTGCTCGTCTTCCTTTGCTCCCCTTGCCTCCTCCGGGCTGGAGATCCCTTTGGAGTCACGGGATGGAGCTCTGGGAGCCAGGAATCCATCAGTCCTGGAATCAGGGAATCCTGCAACCCTAGAATCCTTGAATCCTGGAATCGTGGAACACAGGAATCATGGAATCTTGGAACCCGAGAGCCCTACAATCCTTGAATCCTGCAGTCCAGGAATCCTGGAATTCCTGAATCTAGGAATCCTAGAATTACATAATCCTGGAACTGCAGAATCCTGGAATCCAGGAGTCCTAGAATCATAGAATGAAAGAAGAAACGGTCTCAAATCACACCTCGGGAGGTTTCGATTGGATCTTCTTCAACTGGAAGAGTTGTCAGGCACTGGGGAAGGTGCTGGAGTCTCCGGCTCTGGAAGAGGTTCAAAAACCTTGTAGATATGGTGCTTCAGGACATGGTTTAGTTGCTATCGTGTTGGTGGTTGGACTAGATGATCTTTGAGGTCTTTGCCAACATTAATGCTTCTGTGGTTCAAGGATCCAAAGAGTTTGAGTTTCCACCTTCTCTCTTTCCCATTCCACTGTCCAAGGACCTCTAAGATCATCCAGTCTAACCCTCCCTCTCTGCTCCCTGAGCACCTCATCTACTTGGGTTTTAAACCCTTCCAGGGATGGGGACTCCACAACCTCCCTGGGTAGCTCAACAGGGCCTCAGAAGCCTTTCCGGGAAGAATTTTTTCCTGCTGTCCCATCGGAACCTGCCCTGGAGCCACTTGAGGCCATTTCTTCTCCTTCTATCACCTGGACCCACCTCACACTCATAGAATGATTGAACAGATTGGGTTGGAAGGGACCTCGAAGCCCATCCAGTTCCACCCCTGCCATAAGCAGGAGCATCTCCCACTAGATCCGGTTGCCCAAGGTCCCATCCAACCTGGCCTTGAACCCCTCCAGGGCTGGGGCAGCCACGGCTTCCCTGGCCAACCTGTTCCATGATTGTCATCCCCAGCAAATTTCCATGATCTTCCCAGGCAAAGGAGTCTCAGCAAGCAGGATTTGACCCTTTCTGGTCAAATCGACTCTGGTCGACCCTAACCTGACCCATCCGGCTTTGGCCTAAGGAGTGGAAAAATGTTGTAAGTGTGGTTTGGTCGGCGACAACACTTTCCTCCTTGGAGCCCGGGGAAGCCGGGGATGTGGTGGAGCAAGAACGGGCAGGTTGAGGAAGAAGGAACTCCATGTCGGGCGACGTTTATGGGTCCATGAAATTCACCCTTGCGATTAAATCCAGCTCTGAAAGTTCACTGTGAAAAACAAGCCAGAAAATTTATTTCCTCGTTTTGCGCGAGACCTGGGAAGGAGGGGAAAGGGCTTGAGTTATTGCTCGAGGGTTTGGTTTGCAGTGTTGGGAGAAGAAAGGAGGTCGGTGAATATTTTACGGTCGTGAATAATGCAGCAGGGGAGGCAGGATGAAAAGAAAAATCAGATCCTATCGCTCGGGAAGTGTTGACAGGGCTGCATTTCTTCTGGGTTGCTTGTGGAACGGAATACGAAGTAAGGAGCAGCTGGAGGAGGCCCCAGCGTGTTTGCATCCGAGCGAACCCGGCTCCTTGCCGCACGTGGATAGAATCCTTTGGATGGAGAAGACCTTCGAGACTGAATCCAACCATCCCCTGCCCATCGCTAAACCAGGAGAGACTAACACCCACCTCGCTCCACAACCTCCTATCAAGGAGCTGCACGAAGCGATGAGGTCTCCCCTCAGCCTCCTCTTCTCCAGGAGAAACACCTCCGAGCTCTCTCAGCCGCTCCTCCTCTTCTCCAGCCCCTTCCCCAGCTCCGTTCCCTTCTCTGGATGCTCTCCAGCCCCTCAATGTCTTTCTTGGAGCGAGGGACCCAACACTGAACTCGGGATTCAAGTTGTGGCCTCACCAGAGCCAAATGGTTTAGTGTTTGATAGGAATGGTTGGACTCGATGATCTGATGGGTCTCTTCCAACCTGGTGATTCTATGATTCTATGAAATACAGGGACACGATGGCTTCCTACTCCTGCTGGCCACACCGATCTTCATAGAATCATAGAATCACCAGGTTGGAATAGACCCATCGGATCATCGAGTCCAACCATTCCTATCAAACACTAAACCATGTCCCTCAGGACCTCATCTACCCATCCCTTAAACACCTTCAGGGAAGGTGAATCAACCACCTCCCTGGGCAGCCTATTCCAATGCCCAATGACCCTTTCCGTGAAAAACTTCCTCCTAATCTCTAGCCTAAATCTCCCCTGGTGGAGCTTGAAGCCATTCCCTCTCGTCCTGTCCCCTGTCCCTTGGGAGAAGAGCCCAGCTCCCTCCTCTCCACAACCTCCTTTCAAGGAGTTGGAGAGAGCAATGAGGTCACCCCTCAGCCTCCTCTTCTCCAGGATAAACACCCCCAGCTCTCTCAGTCGCTCCTCATAGGGCCTGTTCTCCAACCCCTTCACCAGCTTCATGGCTCTTCTCTGGACTTGCTCCAGAGCCTCAACATCCTTCTTGTGGTAAGGGGCCCAGAACCAAACAGAGGATTCAAGGAGCGGCCTCACCAGTGCTGAGTCTAGAGGGAGAATAACCTCCCTGGACCTGCTGGTCACACCATTTCTCATCCAAGCCAGGACGCAGTTGGCTTTCTTCTGCAGCCCTGGGCTGGGTCCTCTTCCAGTGGCCTCCGTTGTCTTTGCAACACTGAATATTTTCTGCTCTGGCATCCGTGCTTCGTTTTCTTGGTGACACCTAACACCGACGGTCTGGGAGCAGGAGACGTCTGAAGGCAACAGCCACGTTCCCCTCTCTGGTTTCTGCCAGCATCGTGGCATGACACAGATTTCCAGCTGCCAACTGAGCTCGATCCTCATTATATTCATCTCCCGGAATTTCTTTTATGCCACACTCAGGAAGAAACCAGCCAAGTCTTGGGAGCTCCAGCCTAGTGGTTTAGTTCCAGGTCCCTTCAAACCCCAGGACTCGGATATTGAGATGCTCTTGAAATTCTACCCGGAGTGTTCGTTTAGGCAGATGACATTTGCTTAGATGTTACCCGTCAAGCTTTTTTTTTTATTTTTCTGCCCTAGAGGGCATCTCGAATTCGGATTTGGCAGCTGCGTTCGGCGACGGCTGCAATTGACACGAGAAGCTGAACGTTTCAAACTCAATTTGGTGCATTTTTTTCCACCTCCGCAGCGCTTGCCAGACGCGGGAGCCCAGAGCCTCCCCGAGTGGGTGCCCAGGGAAACGTCAGCCACATCCAGGATCTCTTGGACCACAAGATCTGGGGATCTGGGCTTGAAGCCCTGACGACGTCTCTGCTTTTCTCTCTGCTGCTTGGCAGCAGGAGGTTGTGTTCATCTGGGCCCTGGACCTGCCTTCTCCTTCTTCTGTTGGTTTTAGAGATCATCCAGTCCAACCTCCCTTCAGGAGCAGGGACATCTTTAACTCTTTCAGGTTGCTCAGAGCTCCATCCAACCTGGCCTTGAACACCTCCAGGGATGGAGCAACCACCCCTGATCTGGGCAACCTGGGCCAGGGCCTCCTCACTCTCGCAGGGGAAAAGAAAAGTCTTCGTTAGATCCAGTCTAGACCTTCCCTTTCCTTGGTTTACAATGAGAATCCTTGTCCTGTCACAACACGTCTTGCTAAAAGGTCTGTCTCCAGTTCTCTTTTCCTACTGGAAGATGCTCTGAGGTCTCCTCGGAGCCTTCTCTTCTTCAGGCTGAACAACCCCAACTCTCTTAGCCTCCTCCGGGAGGTTCTCCAGCCCTCACATCATCTCCGTGGCCTCCTCTGAACCTGTTCCAACAGCTCCATGTCCTTCTTCTGTTGGGGACTCCAGAGCTGGAGTCAGGACTCCAGGTGGGTCTCAGGATCCCCTCCCTGGCCTTGGTGGCCACGCGGCTCTGGCCGCAGCCCAGGACATGGGTGGTTTCTGGCTGTGAGCGCCCGTTGGTGGCTCCTGGTGAGCTTCTCCTCCCCTAGTACCTCCAACCTAGCGCAATGGTGGAATCTCCATCCCTGGAAAGGTTGAAAAACCATGTAGATATGACACTTGAGGACATGATTTAGTAGTCACGCTGGTGTAGGGCTGACTGGATGAGCTTGGAGGTCTTTTCCAACCTCAACAATTCGATCAAGAGATGCCCAGAGGACACGGTTCATCCTCCCCCAAGCTGAGTGGAGATGTAGGTGTCAATTCCGCCTACAAGGGACAATCAGAAAGAACTCATAGTGACTTGGTGTGGGTCACACCACGTGGGACGGCTCCTCCACCACCACCTCACCGACCCCAGATGAACCTTTCCAACCCACAGTGCCGCCTTCTTTAGCTCTGGATCCATGGTTTCTCCTCTGAGAAAGGGGGAAGGCAACGATCGCCATGAACTCTTTCCCTTTTTGAGCCGTTTTCATTTAAAATGATTTATGAACTGGGGAGACAAACTGGTTCCGGTGGGATTTAGGTGCTCGCACTCTCCCTGCTTGAATATTTATGTTCACGGAGAGCGTGACACCTTCTTTTTCCCCCTCCCTCTCCCTTTTAATATCACACGATAGAATGAATCGGGGTCTTGTAGCCGACGCGGTGAATTTATGGCGCTGCAGAGGTGTCAGGAATAACGCTGAAGTTTCCTGCTTTTAATTAAATCTGCTCTGTTTATGCTGCTGCCCCGTGGCAGGAGGCACTGCCCGCTGGACGCCCCTTGGTCAGAAGCCATCGGTGGTGACTCTACCTCCTCTATGTAAACGTTGGTTGGAGCCAGAAACAGGAGTTTGGCTTTTTGAGCTCCTCTACACCTCTTCCTCCATCCAAATGCTTCTTGGTCTGGATTTTCAGGCGTCTTGGGGCACCACAAACATGGTGTTAGATCCCTGTTGGGTCTGGTAGGAGGAAGGACAAGAAGATAGGAATGGTTGGACTCGATGATCGGGTGGGTCTCTTCCAACCTGGTCATTCTATGATTCTATGATTCCCAAAGAGAAGTTGGGGCTTGGTTGGACCCGATGATCTGGAGGGTCTCTTCCAACCTGGTGATTCTGTGATTCTGTGATTCCTGAAGAGAAGCTGGGGCTTGGTTGGACTCGATGATCTGGTGGGTCTCTTCCAACCTGATGATTCTGTGATTCCTGAAGAGAAGCTGGGGCTTGGTTGGACTCGATGATCTGGTGGGTCTCTTCCAACCTGGTGATTCTATGATTTTATGATTCTATAAGATGATGCTGGGTGGGGGGGGGGGGTTGGAGCACCTCCCATAGGAGACCAGGCTGAGAGAGTTGGGATTGTTCATCCTGGAGAAGAGAAAGCTCTGGGGACACTTAGAGCAGCTTCCAGTAGGGAAAAGGGGCTCCAGGGAAGAAGCTGGGGAGGGGCTCTCGATGCCGGAGTTGAGGGGATGATGGAAATAGGTTGAGGGGAACGGTTCTGAGCTGCAAAAGGGGAGATTGAGGTGAGATCTTGGGGAGAAATGTTCTCCTGGGAGGGTGGGGACACCTCCAGCTGGATGAGGTTGCTGAAAGTCTCATCCATCCTGGTCTTGAACACCTCCAGGGATGGGACAGCTAAAGGAAAGGATCGTATTTGAATTCTGTGCTAATTGAAGGGCTGTTCCATCAATTAAGAGGAAGGTCATAGAATCATCATAGAATCATAGAATCACCAGGTTGGAAGAGACCCATCGGATCATCGAGTCCAACCATTCCTATCAAATCAAGTCAAGCTTGGCGGTGCTCGTGCTCAACACTCATTGCTCTCTTCACCTCGGAGAGTCGCCCTCGTCTAGACGATGAGAACAAAACACTCTTCACCAGGTTAGGGGGAGTTGGTCTCTTCTCCCGAGTAACAAGCGTTAGGACAAGAGGAAGCAGCCTCAAGCTGCATCATGAGAGGTTTAGGTTGAGTATTGGGGAGAATGACTTCACCGAAAGGGTTGTCAAGCGTTGGAAGAGGCTTCCCAGGGCAGCGGTGGAGTCCCCATCCCTGGATGGGTTCCAGAACCACGTCGAGATATTACCTTGGGAGACGGTTTAGCAGGCAAAGTGATCTTGGGAGTACAGTTGGAGGCCTTTTCTTTTCTAGAGGTCTTTTCCAAACGTAATGATTCTGTGTTGGCTAAAATGCTTGCAATTAAGGCACTAATTGATACCGACCCAACTTCCAGAAGCATCTCAGGTTTCCCACTGAACATTGTTATCCAAGAACCGTCCAGAGCCAGTGTTTTCCTCATGTTGCTCTGTCCCTGCAGGACTGGAGCAGGACACACCCAGGACTTTCTGTTCCAGGACTTCCACTGCCGTGAGATGAGAGTTGTGAGGCTGCTCTGCTCACTTCTACTAATGATTTAATTTCCTCCTCGTTTTCTTTCCCGGTGTGATTTTAGGAGCACTTCTGGAGCTTGGACAAGACGGAAAATAAGATTCCGCCGCAGCTTATCTTCCAGATCTGGGACAACGACAAGTTCTCTTTTGATGACTATTTGGGTAAGTCGGGATGTGAAGGTTTATGTTTCCATTCCAGCTGATGCAAATAGGAAGGAAAATAGATTATGGAATCCTCTCAGGATGTGGAGAACGTGGCCCAAGACCAGCTGGAGGGTCTGAACAGGAGTCAGTGTCAGGCTGAGTTCAGGACTGACCATACGTGGTTGGAGTTGACGGATTTCCAGTCCAAGCCTGCAGCAACCTGGTCCTGGGCTGATGTAACACTGAGAATCACAGAATCATAGAGCAACTAGGCTGGAAGAGACCCACCAGATCATGGAGTCCAACCATTCCCATCAATCACTACCCCATGTCCCTCAGCACCTCGTCCACCGTCCCTTAAACCCTCCAGGGAAGGGGACTCAACCCCCTCCCTGTTCCAGCACCCAATGACCCTTTCTGTGAAAAACTTCCTCCTAACGTCCATCCTGAGCCTCCCCTGGTGGAGCCTGAGGCCATTCCCTCTCGCCCTGTCCCTTGGGAGAAGAGCCCAGCTCCCTCCTCTCTACAACCTCCTCTCAGGGACTTGCACAGAGCAATGAGGTCTCCCCTCAACCTCCTCTTCTCCAGGAGAAACACCTCCAGCTCTCTCAGCCACTCCTCTTCTTCTCCAGCCCCTTCCCCAGCTCCGTTCCCCTCTCCAGATGTTCTCCGGCCCCTCAAGGTCCTTCTTGTGCTGAGGGGTCCACAACTGACCCCACGATTCGAGGTTTGGTCTCCCCAGGGCCGAGTCCAGAGGGAGAAGAACTTCCCTGGCCCTGCTGGCCACGCCGGCTCTGCTCCAAGCCAAGCTGCCCTTGGCCTTCTTGGCCCCCTGGGCCCCTCAAGGCTCCTCTTCACCCAACCCCCCAGCTCCTTCTCCAGCCACTTTCCAGCCAGACTTCTCCTAGTCTGGAGCTTCTCAGGGTTGTTGTGCCCCAAGTGCAGGACTTGACATTTGACCGTGTTAAACCTCATCCCATTGGACTCTGCCCAGTGGTCCAGCCTGTTGAGAGCATCATCCAATCCAACAGAGCCACCACCCTCCAGAAAGACCCCAGTTCTCCATGGCTCAGCTCAGTCTGTGCTGGCACTGGTTGCCCAGAGAAGTTGTGGAGGCCCCAGTCCCAACTGCACCACTAAACTTTGATAGGAATGGTCGAACTCGATGATCCGGTGGGTCTCTTCCAACCTGGTTGTTCTATGATTCTATACCGTGGCCCTAAGCTCCCTGTGCACCACATCCTCAGGTGTTTTGAACATCTCTAGGGATGCGATGACTCCACCATCTCCCTGGGCAACCTCTCTCAGTGCTTGACAACCCCTTTAGTGAAGGATTTTTTGTTTTAATATCCAATCTAAACCTCCCCTGAGCACAACTTGAGGCCATTTCCTCTTGTTCAATCTCATGGTTGAAGAGAACAGCACCCACCTCTCCACAAGCTCCTTTCAGGCAGTTGTAGACAGCGATGAGGTCTCCCCTCAGCCTCTTCTTCTCCAGGATATACACGCCCAGGGCCTTCAACTGCTCCACAAAGCCTCTCTGCTCCACACCCTTCCCTAGCTTGGCTGTTGGACACCAAGATGCCTTCCAAGTACTCGTGTTCCTTCTTGCAGGCTCTGTTCAGATGGATCTCAACAGGATGCCCAAACCTGCCAAGACGGCTGAGAAATGCTCCTTAGAGCTAGTCGACGAGACCTTGGCCTCGAGTCGCTTTGTGTCGCTCTTCGAGCAGAAAACTGTTAAGGGTTGGTGGCCCTGCGTGGCCGAGCAGGATCAGAAGAAGATCCTGGCGGTAAGATGTCCTCTTTGTGTCTTCTGTTGGGATTCTCGCTCAAAGTGTGTTCTTGATGTTGTTGCCTTGTGACTCAACCCCCTACCTGGGCAGCCTCTGCCAGTGACCAGTGACCCTCTCCATGAAAAATCTTTTCCTAATGTCCATCCTGAGCCTCCCCTGGTGGAGCTTGAGGCCATTCCCTCTCGGCCTGTCCCTTGGCAGAAGAGCCCAGCTCCCTCCTCTCCACAACATCCTCTCAGGGACTTGCAGAGAGCAATGAGCTCTCCCCTCAGACTCCTCTTCTCCAGGAGAAACACCTCCAGCTCTCTCAGCCGCTCCTCTTCTTAAGCTCAAGACACTTTTTCCATCCCCAATCACAATTTTGCTTCATATGTTCATTTTTCACCTTTGTCCCCCACAGGGCAAGTTGGAAATGACCTTGGAAATCGTGGCGGAACAAGAGCATGAGGAGCGTCCAGCTGGCATAGGTCGGGATGAGCCAAACATGAACCCCAAGCTGGAGGACCCCAAGTAAGAGCATCTTGAATGGAAAAGTAACCACTGGTTGGGGCTGAGTTCTCAAGGAGCCAAATAGAAAATCTGGGTTCACAGGTTGAGATCTTGCCGACTGCGATGGGCTTCTCCATGTCTGAAGTTCTGACGTTCCCGCTGTACGGGCTGGGACAATCCAGGGTGGCTGGGAAGCAAGTTTGCAGATGACACTGAGCTGTGTGGAATTGTGGATCTGCTGGAGGGTAGGGAGGCTCTGCAAAGGGACCTAAACAGACTGGATCCATGGGCTGAGTCCAATGGGATGAGGTTTAACACGGCCAAATGCTGCATCCTGCACTTGGGGCACAACAACCCTATGCAGAGCTACAGACTGGGAGAAGTCTGGCTGGAAAACTGCCAGGAGGAGAGGGACCTGGGGGGGTTGGTCAACAGCTGACTGACCATGAGCCAGCAGTGTGCCCAGGTGGCCAAGAAGGCCAATGGCATCCTGGCTTGGATCAGAAATGGTGTGAGCGGCAGATCCAGAGAGGTTATTCTTCCTCTGTACTCAGCACTGGTGAGGCCAGAAGGATGTTGAGCCTCTGGAGCGAGTCCAGAGAGGAGCAACGAGGCTGGTGAGGGATCTGGAGAACAGGCCCTATGAGGAGTGGCTGAGAGAGCTGGGGGTGTTTATCCTGGAGAAGAGGAGGCTGAGAGGAGACCTCATTGCTCTCTACAACTCCCTGAAAGGAGGTTGTGGAGAGGAGGGAGCTGGGCTCTTCTCCCAAGTGACGGGACAGGACGAGAGGGAATGGCCTCAAGCTCCACCAGGAGAGATTTAGGCTGGAGATTAAGAGGAAGTTTTTCATGGAAAGGGTGATTGGGCATTGGAATAGTCTGCCCAGGGAGGTGGTTGATTCACCTTCCCTGGAGGTGTTTAAGGGACTGGTAGACGAGGTGCTGAGGGACATGGTTTAGTGTTTGATAGGAATGGTTGGACTTGATGATCCAATGGGTCTCTTCCAACCTGATGATTCTATAATTCTATGGGAGGCTGGTATGGACCTCGAAGGAGGACATGGTCCACCTAGAGGGATGTGGGTTTTGCTGGGTGAGCTATCAGCTTGCTAGAGCAGGATGTGCTCATGAGGCTGGGGATCCAGGAGGGTGAAGCTACCATGAAACTCAGAAGTCACCTCAACTTTGTTTGGCTCCAGGCGCCCCGAGACCTCCTTCCTGTGGTTCACTTCTCCGTACAAGACCATGAAGTACATCCTGTGGCGACGGTACAAGTGGGTGCTCGTCCTGGCTATCGTGCTCTTCGTTTTACTGCTCTTCCTGGGAATCTTCATCTACGCCTTCCCGGTACGATGGATGTGGGAGAGGACGGGGTGGGGCTGACCAAGGTCTCAACCGTTGCTCCAGGTCTCCAGGCTCTGTGGTGGCTGAGATGGTCACAATGCATGTGGCTCCGAAGACCTATGTTGGTCCCTGAGGCACAACCTAATGGAACCAAAGGAGAGTCTGGACTTGTGGTCTCTTCTCCATACTCACCACAAGCTACTCAGATCTCTGTGCTTGTGTTTCAATCCATGTCTGAGGTTCATTGATCGTCTTCAAAGCGGTTGAGCAGCTGATGTTGGAGGTGGTGTGGGGCTGGTGGGACTCTTCTCCTAAGGAACTAGAGATAGGATGAGAGGAAATGACCTCAAGTCGGTGCCAGGGGAGGGTTTCATAGGGCACTGAGGACAATGTCTTTACTGAAGGAGTGGTGAAGCATTGGAAGAGACTTCCTAGGGTCGTGGTGGAGTCCCCGTCCCTGGAGGGGTTCAAAACCCATGTCGATAGGGCACTTTGGGGCATGGGTTAACCGACGCGGTGGAGTGGGCTGGATGGTCTTGTAGGATACGGATTGATGAGAAGCTTGATGTGAGCCGGGAACATGAGCTTGCAGCACGGACCCCTCCCAACCCCGTGTCCTGGGCTGCAGCCAGAGCTGCATGGCCACCAGGGCCAGGGAGGGGACCCTGAGACCCACCTGGAGTCCTGGCTCCAGCTCTGGAGTCCTCAGCACAGGGAGGACACGGAGCTGGTGGAGTGAGTGCAGCGGAGGCCACGGGGATGATGTGAGGGCTGGAGAACCTCCCGTAGGAGGCTGAGAGAGTTGGGGTATGAGTTGCTGAGTCTGACAGGGGTGGCTGACGACCACCCTGGGTCTAGGATTGTCCTGGAGAAGGACTTCTTGGTCGTTTAGGTCTTGATCCAAAGAAGTGGACAAGCAGGGCCAGGGAGGGGATCCTGAGACCCACCTGGAGTCCTGGCTCCAGCTCTGGAATCCTCAGCACAGGGAGGACATGGAGGTGGTGGAGCGAGTGCAGAGAAGGCCACGGAGATGATGGGAGAGCTGGAGAACCTCCTGGGTGAACCCTGCATGAGAGAGTTGGGGTTGTTCATCCTGGAGAAGAGAAGGCTCTGGGGAGACCTTAAAACATCTTCCAGTGCTGAAAGGGGCAGTGGATCACGGAGTGTGGGGACAGGACGAGGGGAATGATTTTGAGCTGGAAGAGAGGAGATTGAGGTGAGATCCTGGGGAGAAATATTCTCCTGTGAGGGTGAGGAGGCCCTGGCCCAGGTTGCCCAGAGCAGGAGTGGCTACCCCATCCCTGGAGGGGTTCAAGGTGAGGTTGGATGGGGCTTGGAGCCCCTGATCCAGTTGGGAGGTGTCCCTGCCCATGGCAAAAGGTGGAACTGGGTGGGATCTTAAGGTTCCTTCCATCCCAATCCATTCCATCATCCTATCATTCTAAGAACCCAGTGTTTCCCCGACACTGCGAGCAGCTTTGCCTTCGTGCCAGCAGGATCATAGAAAAACATCGCTGCAAGGAGAAAGAATTCACAAACCATAAATATTGATTTTCACTCGTTAGTCCTTGGGATTTTTTTTTCCCCTGCTTTCCAGTTCTGTATGTTATTATATTTGATTTCGACTCAGTCAGGTCAATTTTTAGTCCCGTTTTGAAGCAGTAAGGGCCATGTTTCACGGGGTATTTTCTGGGTTTTATGCATTTGGCCGCCTTCCTGCAGATTTTTGAGGTCACCGGGTCTGTATCTGCTCGGAGACTTCATTCCTTTCCCGTTTCATCAGGCCCTGGAGTTGGCAGTCGTGCTGCCGGTGGTTTGCTCCGAAGGATACCCCTGGCACCCTGACCTCTGGCAGGGCTCATCGTTACCTCCCTGATTAAAAGCATGGAAAACCATAGAATCATAGAACAACCAGGTTGGAAGAGACCCATCGGATCATGGAGTCCAACCATTCCTATCAAACACTAAACCATGTCCCTCAGGACCTCGTCTACCTGTCCTTTAAACACCTCCAGGGAAGGTGAATCAACCACCTCCCTGGGCAGCCTATTCCAGTGCCCAATGACCCTTTCTGTGAAAATCTTCTTCCTAATCTCTAGCCTAAATCTCCCCTGGTGGAGCTTGAGGCCAAAACTGATCCCTCCTCACTTCTGTTCTGACGTGGGAGCCAGGAGCACATCAGGTCCTGCTTAAAAGAAAGACCTTGATGCTGTATAAATAACCTTATCGCAGAATCACGCAATGGGTTGGGTTGGGAAGGGACCTTAAATTCCATCCAGTCCCACCTCTTGCCATGGGCAGGGACACCTCCCACTGCATCAGGGGCTCCAAACCCCATCCAACGTACTCTTGGACACCTCCAGGGATGGGGCAGCTGCCACCGCTCTCGGCAACCTGGGCCAGGGTCTCCCCACCCTCACAGTGTGAAGAATTTCTTCCTAACGTCCAATCTAAATCCTTCCCCTTTCAGTTTAAACCCGTTCCCCTCATCCTGCCACTCCAGTCCCATGGAAGAAGTCCCTCCCCAGCTCTCCTGGAGCCCCTTTCCCTACTGGAAGCCTCCCTAAGGTCTCCCCAGAGCCTTCTCTCCTCCAGGACGAACAACCCCAACTTTCTCAGCCTCCTACGGGAGGTTCTCCAGCCCTCACATCATCTCCATGGCCTCCTCTGCACTCGCTCCACCAACTCCGTGTCCTCCCTGTGCTGAGGACTCCAGAGCTGGAGCCAGGACTCCAGGTGGGTCTCAGGATCCCTGGTGGCCCTGGTGGCCACGCGGCTCTGGGTGGAAATGAGGGATGGAAGAGCACCTCCTGCAGAAGGACATTCAATCTCTGCACGTGGACGACTCCAGCAACGAGGAATTTACCACAACCCTTGGCAAACCCTCCGCATGCTTCGTTACCCTCCATCTCAAAAAATTCGCATCCCATTTCCACTGGAATTGTTCCCCCAACGTCAACATCCAGCTACTGGATCCCATTACACTCGCGTCTCTCGCTGAAGGAACCTTCTGATGTCAGGTTCTAAACTAACGACTGGCGAAGGTAACGATGTAGGAGAGAGACAGGGAACATTCGTACAGAGCAGAATGACAACCGCTCTACCAAGAAAACGACGCTGAGTAACCTGAGACCAAGGCTGGATGGAAGACCCTAAGTCCAAAAAAATGAAGAACCTCAGAATATCGCATTTTAAACATCATTTTTTTCCTCCATTTTTGTAAAACCAGTTGACTTTTTCTTTTTTTTTAATGGAAAATCACAATACCATGAAGTTTTCCAAGAGGTTTTGCAGTTGGAAACGGCCTCTCAGCCACTCAAACGTGTTGCTCTGTGAAGAGCTGCGCTAACGATGACTGATTTCATATGGAGCTGTGCCTGCATTTCTCAGGCTGGAGCGCTCCTGCCTCCCGACCAGAGAATCAGAGAATGGCTTTGTTGGAAAAGACCTTTGAGATTGAGTCCAACCATTCTTGACCGTTGCTAATCCTGATCCCTGAGCACCTCATCTAATTCGCTTCTAAATGCCTCCAGGGATGGGGACTCCACCACCTCCCTGGGCAGCTCAACAGGAGCCACAAACGTGGGCTCACGGCCCAGAAACCCCCCGAGTCCTGGGCTGCAGCCAGAGCCACGTGGCCACCAGGGCCAGGGAGGGGATGCTGAGACCCACCTGGAGTCCTGGCTCCAGCTCTGGAGTCCCCAGCACAGGGAGGACACGGAGTTGGTGGAGCGAGTGCAGAGGAGGCCACGGAGATGATGTGAGGGCTGGAGAACCTCCCGTAGGAGGCTGAGAGAGTTGGGGTTGTTCATCCTGGAGAAGAGAAGGCTCTGGGGAGACCTTGGAGCATCTTCCAGTAGGGAAAGGGGCTCCATGAGAGCTGGGGAGGAGCTCTGGATCAGGGAGGGCAGGGACAGGATGAGGGGAACATTTTTAAGCTGCAAATTCATCGCTGGGTAGCGAACTCGCTGCTTTCCTGAATTCAAGCGGCCGAGTCAAATAAAGTGGGAGCATTTTGGAGGGTTGACTCCTGGAGATAATTCATTTGGAAGTTACTCATCACAGGAGGCTTTTCTAATGCCTTCTGCTGAACTGCCCTAACTTTGCTTGCTTCATTTGTGGCGTCGTTAGAAGTCCTCGGTTGGCAAAGAGCCTCAGAGGTTGCTCCACGTTGGAATTTATCGTGATGCCATTGCAATTGGACTTGGTTCTTTTCCTTTCCTGATGTTCCTTCTAAAGATCTTGCTAGGAACTGGCACTCTGCTTGGCTTCTGGAGTGGTTTCGAGGGACAGAGTGATAGAACATCCTGTGTCAATTAAAGTCAATAGGCTTGAGATGGACTTAATGGGTTGGAGCAGCCCTGAGGAGAAGGACTTGGGGTGCTGGGAGAGGAGAAGCTCCACAGGAGCCACCAACATGTGCTCACAACCCAGAAACCAACCGAGTCCTGGGCTGCAGCCAGAGCCGTGTGGCCACCAGGGCCAGGGAGGGGATGCTGAGACGCACCTGGAGTCCTGGCTCCAGCTCTGGAGTCCTCAGCACAGGGAGGACACGGAGCTGGTGGAGCGAGTGCAGAGAAGGTCACGGGGATGATGTGAGGGCTGGAGAACCTCCTTCCCAGTACGATGGATGTGGGAGAGGACGGGGTGGGGCTGACCAAGGTCTCAACTGCTGCCCCAGGTCTCCAGGCTCTTTGGTGACTGAGATGGTCTCAATGCATGTGGCTCCCAAGACCCATGTTGGTCCCTGAGGCACAACATGATGGAACCAAAGGAGAGTCTGGACTTGTGGTCTCTTCTCCAGACTCACCACAAGCTGCTCAGATCTCTGTGCTCGTGATTCAATCCACGTCTGAGGTTCATTGATCGTCTTCAAAGCGGCTGAGCCTCCTGTAGGAGGCTGAGAGAGTTGGAGAAGAGAAGGCTCTGGGGAGAACTTAGAGCAGCTTCTAGCAGGGAAAGGGGCTCCTGGAAAGCTGGGGAGGGG
The DNA here is from genome assembly GCA_033558105.1 of Coccyzus lansbergi. Lineage (NCBI taxonomy): Eukaryota > Metazoa > Chordata > Aves > Cuculiformes > Coccyzidae > Coccyzus > Coccyzus lansbergi. The sequence continues at coordinate 191,593 of JAUMJK010000321.1, read as the reverse complement.
CTCAGGGTCAGGGAGTGCAGGGACAGGACAAGGTGAATGGTTTTGAGGTGCAAGAGGGGAGGTTGAGGTGACATCTACCTGCTTCAAACCTTCTTTTCTTTCCCTTGTGTTTCCACCCCTCTAGAACTACGCTGCTATGAAACTGGTGAAACCTTTCAACTGAAGCTGCGCTTGAAAACACCCGGAAGGTCCCGTGTCAGCCCGGGGGAGCTTGGAAAGAAGCTGTGGCTCTGCTCTGGGTCGCGTCAGGCGACGGAGATGCTGAAGGGACAACCTCTCTCAAGCCACTGGCCTATCCCGTTCGCCTTGGAGGCAGCACGTAAAAAAAAAATACCCGTTTGGAGCTATTTCTTCTGATATGTCTTTGTCATCTTTTCTTTTTCGTTGGGGTTAAGCCGCTCGGATTTGGAAAGCTGGATTCCCGGTTCAAAACAGAAGAGGGTGAGGGACAGAAGGACCTTGTCTTACGTAGCCTGTGATGCTGCAGAGGACACAACCTAAAATCTCTCAGGTTCTGAACATGCTTTCTCTTTGCACTCTTAGCAAACCTCTGTTTTCCCTTTGCCGTGCGATGTATATTGTGTGGGTTATGGATGTATAAAACCTACTGCACAGCCGGAAATCCTCGGTCGAAAAGGTTTCCGAAGAGGGATAGGACCTCTTGGAAACCTCTTAGTTGCTGAGATGGGGCTGGTGGTGATTGCTAAACCCAAACCTCCTGATGAATTTTGAGCTCAGGAGGACCTGCAGAGTCTGGTTTGTGTCTTTTAGAGCTTCTTGTCCCTCCGAGCTGCTCTCTCACCTCCACCGTCCCACGTTCCTCTCAATCCAGTGGTAGAAAGCAGAGTTGGGCTGAGCCCTACCCTGAGAATAATCCCAGCGGCAAAGTTGTGGACTTCGCTTTTCTCCTCTCCCGAAGAAATAGCTCCAAACTGCACCAGGGGAGGGTTAGTTTGGACGTTAGGAACAATTTCTTTGCTGAACAAGCGGTGAAGCATTGAAAGAGGTAGTGATGGAGTCTCCAGGCACTTTGGGACATGGTGTAGTGGGCACCGTGGGGTTGGGCTGGTGGTTGGACTTAATCTTTCCCAACCTCTCCAAAGATTTCATGATTCCATCATTCCCTGATGAACCAGACGAGGTCACGAGTGGTGGGAGAGTGGTGGGAGGTCATGAAGGTGCAGTCCTTCACCATCCAAGGTTGCAGGACCAGTTTTGATGCCAAGAAGCCTCTGTGGGACTGCGGTGGGTGAAAGCAGGTCAGAAGACGCCAACTCCATCCCGTTTCCTGCTTCAGCAGCCCCTTCCATCCCTCTCCCAGACTGTGGACCCTCCATAGCTTGGTTATATATCTCCACCAAAGCCGACCAGGAGGTAGGACCTTTGGAAATATCTCCAGTGGCTCCTGGGGGTTTGGAGTGGCCGCAAGATGTTTGTATCTCCTGGCTCTGCCTTATCTACAACGATGCCAAACGCACTGTGATTACGAATGAAATGCTCTGAAACCTTATGCTCCTTCGTGTGTTTTATTGCTTTGGTGGAACTCCAGCCCCTTCGCTCCTCGGGGAAGAGGATGGGGAAGTGGTGGTGGTTGAGTTTGTGGGGTTTCACCTCTCTGAGGTGTTGCAGGAGGTGCAATGCTTCTCAATAGGTATGGGAAGGAGAGGACTCTGCTGGAGGTTCGGGAGGCTCCAAAGGGATTGGAACAGGCTGGATCTATGGGCTGAGACCAACGGGATGAGGGTTAACGAGGCCAAATGGTGGATCCTGCCCTTGGGGCACAAGAACCCTGAGCAGCTCCAGCCGAGGAGAAGTCTGGCTGGAAAGTGGCTGGAGGAGAAGGAGCTGGGGGGGTTGGGTGAAGAGGAGCCTTGAGGGGCCCAGGGGGCCAAGAAGGCCAAGGGCAGCTTGGCTTGGAGCAGAGCCGACGTGGCCAGCAGGACCAGGGAGGTTCTTCTCCCTCTGGACTCGGCCCTGGGGAGACCAAACCTTGAATTGTGGGGTCAGTTGTGGGCCCCTCACCACAAGAAGGACCTTGAGGGGCTGGAGAATGTCTGGAGAGGTGAATGGAGCTGGGGAAGGGGCTGGAGAAGAAGTGGAGCATCTGAGGGACCTGGGGGTGTTTCTCCTGGAGAAGAGGAGACTGAGGGGAGACCTCATTGCTCTGTGCAAGTCCCTGAGAGGAGGTTGTGGAGAGGAGGGAGCTGGGCTCTTCTCCCAAGGGACAGAGGACAGGACAAGAGGGAATGACCTCAAGCTCCACCAGGGGATGCTCAGGGTGGACATCAGGATGGAATATTTCCTGGAAAGGGTCTTTGGTCAGTGGGAGAGGCTGCTGAGGGAGGTGGTTGATTCACCTTCCCTGGAGGTGTTTAAGGGACGGGTAGACAAGGTCCTGAGGGACATGGTTTAGTGTTTGACAGGAATGGTTGGACTCCATGATCCGATGGGTCTCTTCCAACCTGATGATTCTGTGATTCTGTGATTCTATGATTCTCCTACCTCCTGACACTGGGACATTCTGTTGGTTTTCTCTGGAAGCAGCATAATTCTGTGTTCATGAAAATCATGGATTTGCGGCACTGTGAAGGAGGCAGAAGCTTCTTTATCCTCTTTATTTTTTTGTGTGTGTGTGTCCTTTGGAGCAGACTCGAGGTTGCGCTTCTGTCTGAAGCAAATCAAGACAAATAGGAGTTGGTGGAGATGGAAACATGGGGAAAAAAAAAAACAAAACAAAACCCAAACCCTAAACAAGCAAGAGATTTATGATTGTTGTTTGCCAAGGAAAACACAGTGGGAAGAGTCATCTGCTTGCAATGTAGATGGAAAACAAAGCCTGAATTGATTGTCCTCCTCAACAGAGAAGAGTTGGCACCTGTCAGGATGAATCACTGCAGCTGAAGGGAGGTCTCTGTGGTGGGATGGATCCCTCCAGGGGCTCGGAGCTGCTCGGTGGCTCTGGATGGAGGTCATCGCTGTGGTTTTCTAGTCTTGTCTCTTCAGGGCTGGAAGCCCAGAGTGATGCCACCAAGCCCAGGGCTGGGGGAGACCCCCTCGGTGTGTCCCTGTCCCTTCTTCGTTACTCCAGGGATTGGGAACGGCTGGAGTCAGGCCCCTCAGACCTCTTCCTTTTTATAGACCTTGTGCAATCTGGAAGGAGAAAATAGGAATAATAATAATAAAAAAAGCTTCTCCCCCCCCCCCCCCCCCGCCTTTCCTCAACCATCTGAGTAATCAGGGCTTTGAAATTCCAAGGTTTACTCTTCAAGCGAAAAAAACCGCCCTAAAAATATAAATTTATTTTCATGTGAAAACTGCTATTTTGACATTTCCTTCAACTCCAGCAGCGGGTTTTTAAAAGAAACCTCAGAAACCACGAATCTCATGGGCAAAGGAGACGACTGGTGTCGTCGTCCACGTGGCTCGAACATGGGGAACCACCCGGTGGTGGTGGTGGTGGTGGAGACCATCGCTGATCTGCAAGAATCATGGAATCACCAAGATCCACGGGATCATCGAAAGGTTCATAAAGGACAAAAACCTGAAGGGATGATCCCCTCCTGCCCACTTGTACCCCACGTCTCAACCAGGCAATGAGGGATTATAGGACAAAAATGGGGACCTGGCCTAGATATTGTCCATTCTGGGCAAGTTCGTCCTTCCTGGAGAACTAGAGGGGATGGAGTCATAGGAATGGTTGGACTTGATGATCCGGTGGGTCTCTTCCAACCTCGTTGTTCTATGATTCTATGATTCTAAGGACCTGGACCAAAGGCGAAGAAGAGAGATGAGGGATCTGGGGGACTGGGGATTCCTTCTGGGATGGGATCAGGAGAAATGAGCTGGTTTTAAGCTGAAAGAAGGGAGATTGGGGTGAGATCTTAGGGGGAAATGTTCTCCTGGGAGGGTGAAGAGGCCCTGGGACAGGCTGCTCCATCCCTGATGGTGTCCAAGGGCAGGTTGGATGGGGCTTGGAGCCCCTGATCCAGTGGGAGGTGTCCCTGGGGTGGAACTGGATGGGCTTCAATGTCCATTCAAACCCAACGTGTTCCACGGTTCTATGATAAGCTCAGCAAGGAGAAGACTCAAAGGACTCAGAAGAAGAACAAAACCCTCTGGAGTAAAGCCCAACCAAGGAGAAGAGCTGAAAGAAACTGTTAGCATGAGAGATAGAAGAGGGACTCAACCACCTCATCCAGACTGAAAAAGCATCAAAAAGTGGTTGAAGTGGCTGGGGCTGATGGCACTGGGACATTTCTTTATGTGGAATCAATCATGGAATGGGTTGGGTTGGGTTGGAAGAGACCCGAAAACTCATCCAGTCTCACCTCTTGCCATGGGCAGGGACACCAGTGTCCTCACCGATGTTCTCAGCGATGCTCAAGGGGAAATTCAATTCTGCAACAGGCTGCCCAGGGAGGAGGTTGAGTCCCCTTCCCTGGAGGGTTTGAGGGATGTGTGGATGAGGTGCTGAGGGACATGGTTTAGTGTTTGATAGGAATGGTTGGACTCCATGATCCGATGGGTCTTTTCCAACCTGGTTGTTCTATAATTCTATGATTCTCTGATCCTCCACAGGCGTATTTCACATGTCATTATGGGACGTGCTGCAGGTTCTTGGTTTTCAATTGTGGCAACATGAGAAGATGTGTGTCTTGCCCCTTGAGGAGCTGTAGGATCGAACCTGAGATCTCACGGGAAGTGCATGACCTGGACTTCTTCACTCAAGGTCTCAGTAATGGAGTGAACACAGTGTGTGAACATAAAGAGGAGCAGGTCCATTCACACCTCTGGAGAACTTCTCGTGGCTGAGAGCAGCTTCCAGTAGGGAAAGGAGCTCCACGAGAGCTGGGGTGGAGCTCTTGGCCAAGAAATGCAGGGAAAGGACGAGGGGAATGGGTTTGCACCGTAAGAAGGGAGATTGAGATGAGATCTTAGGGAGAAATCTTCTCCTGTGAAGGTCCTGGCCCAGGTTGCTCCATCCCTGGTGGGGTTCAAGGGCAGGTTGGATGGGGCTTGGAGCCCCTGATCCAGTGGGAGGTGTCCCTGCCCATGGCAGAGGATGGAACTGGATGAACTTCAAGGTCCCTTCCAACCCAAGCCATGATTCCATGTCCCCGGACTGTGTTTCTCCACCAGGGACAACAAGGCAGATCCAACCCATTTGGATTTTCCAGTTTTCCAGTTCACCAGCAGTTCTACAAAGCTCCGCTCTCTGCTATTAATTCTACCGGAAACGAAATATTTTCTTTCAATCCAACCACTTTTTTTTTTTTTTTTCTACTTTAATCTTTTTAAAGCGTTTTTAAAATAACTCGGAGGAAATTTCAAAGCAGGAACTCGCTTCTCATCAGGACATCCAAACGCTTTGTGCCCAACGAGGTCTAAACAAAGTAATTCCATATTTTTCCGATGGATTTCTTTTTCTTCTTCTTTTTTTAATTTTTAAGCTTTTTTCCCTCCCAAACAAGTGGTCAGGTGACCCCAGACTCCCCTTGAAGAAAGTTTGTGTTTTGCCAAATGCGATTTTGTCACCAAATTAAAGTAAAATCCAAACAAATCCAAGTGTTTTGCCCGGCGCTGGCTGAGCCCTTCCCTCCAGGAGGTCCGGGAGGTTCATCATTCGTGAGCCTGAGCAGCTCCAAGACCCACGTCCAAGGAACCGAAAATAACCTCCAAGAGGAGGAGGCTCTTCTGCAAACTGCCATCTGCTCTTTGACTCTCCACTGAGGAGTCCAGGTGCCTCCACGTGCACAACCTGGTTCATGTCTTCGATAATCAGAGAATCATGGAATGGTTTGGGTTGGAAGGGACCTTAAAACCCACCGAGTTCCACCTCCTCCCGCTGGATGAAGTTCTCCAAGCTCCATCCAACCTGGCTGAAGGAGTTGGGGTTGTTCAACCTGGAGAAGGGGAGGCTCCAAGGAGACCTGAGAGCAGCTTCCGGCAGGGAAAGGGGCTCCAGGAGAACTGAGGAGGGGTTCGTGACGAGGGAATGCAGGAACAGTACAAGGAGAATGGGTTTGAGCTGCAGGTGGGGAGATGGGATGAGATGAGATGAGATGAGATGAGATGATGATATGAGATGAGATGAGATGATTGATAGGAGATGAGATGAGATGAGATGAGATCTTGTGGAGAAATGCTCTCCTGGGAGGGTGAGGAGACCCTGGCCCAGGTTGCCCAGAGCAGTGGTGGCTGCCCCATCCCTGGAGGGGTTCAAGGTGAGGTTGGATGGGGCTTGGAGCCCCTGATCCAGAGGGAGGTGTCCCTGCCCATGGCAGAGGATGGAACTGGATGATCTTCGAGGTCTTTTCCAACTCAAACCTTTCTACGATCCTGCACCTAAAATTATACTCAAGTACAATGTGACCTAGAGAGCTCTGATGACCTTCATGTGACGATGAGTGAGCTCCTCAAAGCCGCATCAGAGCGTGTCTACTTTCCACCAGTTGCTGCCGGAGCTCAGGGAACTCATCCATGTGGGTCCATCTGCCTCGCAGATGTCTTCAACCGTGTGAAACGACCTGTTTTGTGGTGCTGGGGAGTTTGCGTCATGAGAAACCCGAGTAGTTGAAACCAGATCTGTTGACACCAGCACAGACGTCGCACCCGAGGCCGAACCTACAAATCAACGGCCTCAATGTTGTGCCAGGAGAGGCCGAGGATGGATATTTGGGGTCTTTTCTTTGCTGAAAGAGTGGTGAAGCACTGGAAGAGGCTGCCCAGGGTGGTGATGGAGTCTTCATCACTGGATGGGGTTGAAGGGGTTAGAGAACAAGTTTTACGAGGAGCGACTGAGAGAGCTGGAGGTGTTTATCCTGGAGAAAAGGAGGCTGAGGGGAGACCTCATTGCTCTCTGCAAGTCCCTGAGAGGAGGTTGTGGAGAGGAGGGAGCTGGGTTCTTCTCCCAAGGGACAGGCTGAGAGGGAATGGCCTCAAGATCCACCAGGGGAGGCTCAAGATGGACATCAGGAGAAACTTCATCATGGAAAATGGTTCTGAGGATCTGTCAGAGTCTGCCCAGGGAGGGGGTTGAGTCACCTTCCCCGGAGGTGTTTAAGAGACAGGTGGACAAGGTGCTGTGGGACATGGGGCAGTGATCGATGGGAATGGTTGGACTCGATGATCCGGTGGGTCTCTTCCAACCTGGTGATTCTATGATTCTATGACATAGTTCATCCAGCAGGGTGGGGTTGGAATCACCAGGTTGGAAAAGACCTTTGAGATCATCGAGTCCAACCCTCCCTGTCCACTGCCCTGAGTAAATCATCTACTCAGCTTTTAAACCCCTCGAGGGATGGGGACTCCACCACCTTCCTGGGCAGCCTCTGCCAGGGCCTCAGAACCCTTTCTGGGAAGAAATTTTTCCTGATGTCAAATCTGAACCTGCCCTGGGGCAACGTGAGGCCATTTCTTCTGGTCCTATCACTGTCACTTGGGAGAAGAGACCAACACCCTCCTCTCCACAACCTCCTTTCAGGCAGTTGTAGGCTGTGATGAGGTCTCCTCTCAACCTCCTCTTCTCCAGGCTGAACAGCCCCAGGTCACTCAACTGCTCCTTATAGCCCTTGTTCTCCTTGTTTCCCACCTCTGTTCCCTTCTCTGGACGTGCTCCAGACCCTCAATGTCCTTCTTGGTGTGAGGTCCCAAAGCTGAAGCCAGGATTTGAGGTTTGGCCTCACCAGCGTCAAGTCCAGAGTTACAACCACTTCTCTGGTCCTGCTGGCCACAGTTTCTCTTCCAAGCCATGATGCCGTTGACCTTCTTGACCACCTGGGCCACCTCTGGCTCATGTTCAGCCACTGGTCATCGACACCACCAGGTCCTTCTCCTCCAGGCTGTTTTCCAGCCCTTCCCTGCCTCCCTTCAGCAAGGTCCTTGGAAGAGCCGTGCGGCTCCTTTTACACGGCCGCAGCCTCCACATCTATTTTTGAGCCTCCCGAGGAGGAGAAGCCCAGCTGGAAGGGGAAACCAGCGGAGAAGGTGCCAAGCAGACTTTGGTCTCAAATTTATGCATTTAAATAAAAAACAAACCCTCCCAGATATTGGTTCCAGATAAGGTCTGACCTACTGGGTTTGACAGCTGCACCCAGACCAGCTGCCACCGCACCAGCCCCAAGCGCATCCAGATGTGCCACACGCTGAGGCCAGAGCTGCGAAAACTTTCCAGCCGCCCCACACTTCTCGGTGCCAGGAGCAGCCTGGGACCAGATGTTCTGACATGACGGATGGTTTCTTGCTTTGCCCCAGTCTCTGGAGAGGTGATATTTTTGGGTGTTGGGAACGTCTTGAGAGCTCGGTTCTCAGTGTCGCGGTTGCTAACGTCAGTGATCTGATTGATCCAGGTTGAAATGGGACAGACTTTTAACCTAGAGAAGAGGAGGCTGAGAGGAGACCTCATTACTCTCTACAACTACCTGAAAGGAGGTTGTGGAGAGGAGGGAGCTGTGCTCTTCTGCCAAGTGACAGGGGACAGGACAAGAGGGAATGGTCTCAAGCTCCACCAGGGGAGATTTAGGCTGGACATTAGGAGGAAGTTTTTCACAGAAAGGGTCATTGGGCATTGGAATAGGCTGCCCAGGGAGGTGGTTGATTCCCCTTCACTGGAGGTGTTTAAGGCACAGGTAGATGAGGTGCTGAGGGGCATGGTTTATTGTTTGATAGGAATGGTTGGACTCGGTGATCCGATGGGTCTCTTCCAACCTGGTTGTTCTATGATTCTATGATTCTTCGCTGATAAATGGGCTGGATGACCCTGGTCCAGCCACCTTGCTCCTTATTTCCTTGGTTTCTCTCCATCTTGGTTTGTTCATCATGAAGGTGCTGAGACACTGGAACAGGTTGCTCAGAGTAGAGGTCGTTGCCCTGTCCTGGAGGGGTTCAAGGTCAGGTTGGATGGAGCTTGGAGCCCCTGATCCAGTGGGAGGTGTCTCTGCCCATGGCAGGGGTGGGACTGGATGGGCTTCATGGTCCCTTCCAACCAAAACCATTTTAGGATTCTGTTATCATAGAATCATAGAATCATAGAACAACCAGGTTGGAAGGGACCCATCGGATCTTCTAGTCCAACCATTCCTATCAAACACTAAACCATGTCCCTCAGGACCTCATCTACCTGTGCCTTAAACACCTCCAGGGACGGTGACTCAACCACCTCCCTGGGCAGCCTATTCCAATGCCTAATGACCTTCTGTGTGAAGAACTTCCTCCTAATCTCTAGCCTAAATCTCCCCTGATGGAGCTTGAGGCTATTCCCTCTTGCCCTGTCCCCCTCCTTCCTGGTTGTTACAGAGAGTGACGAGGTCTCCCCTCAGCCTCCTCTTCTCCACAACAATAATCCCAGTTCATAGACCCAAAGGACAGTTTGGGAAGGGACCTTAAATTCCATCCAATCCCACCTCCTGCCATGGGCAGGGACATCTCCCACTGAATCAGGGGCAACAAGCCTCATCCAACCTGCCCTTGAACCCCTCCAGGGATGGAGCAGCCACCACTGCTCTGGGCAACCTGTTCCAGGGACTCCCCATCCTCACAGTAAAAGTTTTACTCCTAAGATCTCAGTTTCCAATCTTTCAGCTTTCCCTCAGCCTTGTGCTCCGGTTCTTTCGCCTAAATGAAGGTCCTGAGCCCCCTGGAGAGTTTTGACTTGGGTTGGAGCATCTAGGAGCTACCATTGAATGACAAAGATGAAGTCGTCCGGTGGGCAGCTCCCACACAGCAGTGGGAACGAGCCTGTGTTTAAGAGATTACAAATGTTTTTGTGGCTTGAAGTAAAATAAACACACCATAAACACACCCACCAAAGAGTCGCTGCCAGAGAGCTGCGTCGTCCAAGAAACGCTGCTGATTTCTGCTCCCACGACCTACCAAGCTGACTTAATGAGTCCAAGGGTAAGGTCCTACACCTGGATCAGGACAACCCATGGATTCAATCTGGGCTGAGTGGAGAATGGATTTGGAGCAGCCCTGAGGAGAAGGACATGGGGTGCTGGGGGAGGAGAAGCTCAACGGGAGCCACCAACGTGCACTCACGGCCCAGGAACCAACCGAGTCCTGGGCTGCAGCCAGAACCGCGTGGCCACCAGGGCCAGGGAGGGGATCCTGAGACCCACCTGGAGTCCTGGCTCCAGCTCTGGAGTCCTCAGCACAGGGAGGATGTGGAGCTGGTGGAGCGAGTCCAGAGGAGGCCATGGAGATGATCCAAGGGCTGGAGAACCTCCTGTAAAAAAAGGTTGGCTGAGAGAGTTGGGGTTGTTCAGCCTGGAGAAGAGACCTTTTAATGACTTTCCAGTACATGAAGGGGTTACAAGAAATCTGGGGAGGTTCTTGGAGTGATAGGATGAGGAGTAATGGGGGTAACTAGAGAGGGACAGATATTATTGAAGATAAGGAGGAATTTCTTTACCATGAGGGTGAGGAGGCCCTGGCCCAGGTTGCCCAGGGAAGTGTTGGCTGCCCCATCCCTGGAGGGGTTCAAGGCCAGGTTGGATGGGGCTTGGGCAGCTTGATCTAGTGGGACATCCCTGCCCACAGTAGGATTGGAACTAGATCATCTTTAAGGTCCCTTCCCACTCAAACCATTGTATGTTGGTCGACAGCCGACTGACCATGAGCCAGCAGTGTGCCCAGGGGGCCAAGAAGGCCAATGGCATCCTGGCTTTGATCAGAAACGGTGTGACCAGCAGGTCCAGGGAGGTGATTCTCCCTCTGGACTCAGCACTGGTGAGGCCACTCCTTGAATACTGTGTTCAGTTCTGGGACCCTCACCCAAGAATGATGTTGAGGCTCTGGAGAGAGTCCAGAGAAGAGCCACGATGCTGGTGAAGGTGATGGAGAACAGGCCTTATGAGGAATGGTTGAGAGAGCTGGGGGTGTTTATCCTGGAGAAGAGGAGGCTGAGAGGAGACCTCATTACTCTCTACAACTACCTGAGAGGAGGTTGTAGAGAGGAGGGAGCTGGGCTCTTCTCCCAAGGGACAGGACAAGAGGGAATGGCCTCAAGCTCCACCAGGGGAGATTTAGGCTAGAGATTAGGAGGAAGTTTTTCACGGAAAGGGTCATTGGGCATTGGAATAGGCTGCCCAGGGAGGTGGTTGATTCACTTTCCCTGGAGGTGTTTAAGGCACAGGTAGATGAGGTCCTGAGGGACATGGTTTAGTGTTTGATATGAATGGTTGGACTCGATGATGTGATGGGTCTCTTCCAACCTGGTTGTTCTATGATTCCGCAACTCCCAGAATCCCTACGGAGACAACTGCAAACCAAGTGAAAACAGCCTCTCTCTCCCCCCACAACCCCCCCAAGCTTTTTCATCTCACCCTCCCTTTATTCCTTCCTGAGGAATGTTCATTAGCAGCATCGTTAGCAGCTCTTGGCCAAGGGGGCTCCTTGGCAATTTGCAGCAGGGGTTTGGAAGGCAAGAACGCGGATCGGAGCCTGGTTCGAATTAGAAGCAAAGCCACCAGGCATCTGCGGCTCCGGGTGCTGCGGGGCAGTCGCCAGCAGGGAGGCTTTAAGTTTCAAAACAGCTTCGTGGAGCATTTTGGAACCCGGATGGCAATTTTATGCCTTCATCCCCCAGGAGAATCACAGAGACGAATGAGCCAGGTTCAGCCCAGACGACGTACGGCAACTGGTAGTGTTAATTTTGTGTGGTGATGGACCTGCTGTGGACCTGAAATTCCCTCCCCTCCTTCTCCTTTTCCCTTTTTCCCCCCTCAGAGCCCTAAATTATGAAAAAAACCAATGTTTTGTACCATGGGAATTTGGCCCATTTTTGATCCTGGGTGCCATTCCCTGCTGCTTTGTAAATTCCTGGCGTGAAGTAAATTATAGGTTAAACTCATTCAAGAGGCACTTGGAGGCAATTCCCACCTTTAGCCTCCATCCCGTGCCATGAGTGTGACCTCTGGGAAGAAGGAATGAGGCCCTGAGGGACATGGTTTAGTGTTTGATAGGAATGGCTGGATGATCCGATGGGTCTCTTCCAACCTGGTGATTCTATGATTCTATGATTCTATGATTCATTCAAGAGGCACTTGGAGACAATTCCCACCTTTAGCCTCCATCCCGTGCCTTGAGTGTGACCTCTGGGAAGAAGGAAGGGGAAATAAGAGTGAAAAAAAAGGGAGAAAAGGAGAAAGAAAACTCCGGTTTCATAGAATCGTAGAACAACCAGGTTGGAAGAGACCCATCGGATCATCGAGTCCAACCATTCCCATCAAACACTAAACCATGTCCCTCAGGACCTCATCCACCTACACCTTAAACACCTCCAGGGAAGGGGAATCCACCACCTCCCTGGGCAGCCTATTCCAATGCCCAATGACCCTTTCCGTGAAAAACCTCCTCCTAATCTCCAGCCTAAATCTCCCCTGGTGGAGCTTGAGGCCATTCCCTCTTGTCCTGTCCCCTGTCCCTTGGGAGAAGAGGCCACCTCCCTCCCTTCTACAACCTCCTTTCAGGTAGTTGTAGAGAGTAATGAGGTCTCCTCTCAGCCTCCTCTTCTAAAGGAAGAGGAAGGTGGGTCCTGGTCTCTTCTCCCAAGGAACAAGCAATAGGACAGGAGGGAATGGCCTCAATCTGTTCCAGGAGAGGGTTAGATTGGACATTGGCAAAAATCTCATTATTAAGAGAATGTTGAGGCCCTGGCAGAGGCTGCCCAGGGAGGTGGTGGAGTCCCCATCCCTAGAGAGGTTCAAGGAACATGTAGATGTATTTGGGACATGGCTTGGTAGGCACAGTGATGTTCGACTACTATGCAGACTGGAGGATCTTAGAGGTCTTTCCCAACCTTGATTCTATGATTTTTCTTTCATTTGAGGAGGCAGAGTCTGTGTGTCAGGTCTCCCTGCATAATTAATGAATCCGCATCCCACTTCAGGACTTTGGCAGCTGAGAAGCGAAGTCCCAACTGTGGTTGCGCAATCCTCCTTCCAGCTCCTCTGAGGTCCTCATGTGTATAAACTGTGCTTGAAAACAGGGTCCCCAAATCCCCTGGGGCAACGGACATAGAGGATCACCTCGCAGAGAGCCACAGGTTGCAAGAAGAGTGACCCAGCAACCTCATTTCCACCCCTTCCCTTGTGGATGATGTCCCCTTGAACATCCTTGAGATTTGTCAGGTTCGTCGACGGTCGTAGAATCAAAGGATTGTGGAATCCTCAAGGTTGGAAAAGCCCTCTAAGCTCATCCAGTCCAACAACCATCCCAACCCCACCGAGCCTACTGAACCAAGAGAGTGGTGGGAAATGGTATTAACTCCAGCTGGAGGCCAGTTCCAAGTGGGGTTCCCCAGGGCTCAGTGCTGTTCAATGTCTTCATCAATGACCTGGATGAAGGCATCGAGTGCTCCCTGAGTAAGTTTGCAGACGACACTAAGCTGTGTGGAAGTGTTGATCTGCTTGAGAGTCAGGAGGCTCTACAAAGCAATCTAAACATCCTGGATCCATGGGCTGAGACCAACGGGATGAGAGTTAACGAGCCCAAATGGTGGATCCTGCACTTGGGGCAAAACAACCCTATGCAGAGCTACAGACTGGGAGAAGTCTGTCTAGAAAGCTGCCAGGAGGAGAGGGACCTGGGGGTGTTGGTCGACAGTGACTGACCATGAGGCAGTAGTGTGCCCAGGGGGCCAAGAAGGCCAAGGGCATCCTGGCTTGGATCAGAAACGGTGTGACCAGCAGGTCCTGGGAGGTGATTCTCCCTCTGGACTCGGTATTGGTGAGGCCGCTCCTTGAATCCTGTGTTGAGTTGTGGGCCTCTCAGCACAAGAAGGATGTTGAGGCTCTGGAGGGAGTCCAGAGAAGAGCCACGAGGCTGGTGAAGGGGCTGGAGAAGAAGAGGAGCATCTGAGAGAGCTGGGGGTGTTTCTCCTGGAGAAGAGGAGGCTGAGAGGAGACCTCATTACTCTCTACAACTCCCTGAGAGGAGGTTGTGGAGAGGAGGGAGCTGGGTTCTTCTCCCAAGGGACAGGGGACAGGCCGAGAGGGAATGGCCTGAAGCTCCACCAGGGGAGATTTAGGCTAGAGATTAGGAGGAAGTTTTTCCCAGAAAGGGTCATTGGTGCCTGTCAGAGTCTGCCCAGGGAAGGGGTTGATTTACTTTCCCTGGAGGGTTTAAGGGATGGGTGGATGAGGTGCTGAGGGACATGGGTTAGTGATTGATGGGAATGGTTGGACTGGTGATTCTGTGATTCTATGTCCCAAAGTGCCACATCTACACGTATTTTGGACCCTTGCGGGGACAGAGACTCCACCACTACCTTGAGTCTCCCCTTCCAGATCTTGGATCCGAACACTCTCGCAATGTCTAAGAATAAACACGAACCCATGAGATGTGTTTAACAAGGCCCCTATTTTCAGCCGTGCAATCGCTCAGCCGTGCTTGAGGATCATCCGCTCGTGCTGGATTTTCACTTTGAAAAACCAGAAGCCCCTTTCTATCTAGGCTTCTCTCTGGAATTCCATTTGTTGGCTACGCAGGCAGCCCCCCTTGACGGTCTTTTAATGCTGACTTGACCCAAATCCAACTTCACTTCATCTTGGCTTCCTCGGCAAGAGCTTTCCCCTCTCTGCTCTGTTTTATATGGTTTCCATGCCCTGACACGACCCCCATTAATTGCAGTAAAAAATGTTTGTCTGAAGACAAGAGCTCCTCTGGCTTTTTTCACCTTCCCCCCCCCCCCCCCCCTCCCTAAACCTCTCTTTCTGGGCTAATAACTTTTTACGAGTTAAGTGATTTCTGGTGGCTAATTTGCAAGCTCCACTCATTATTTCCATGTTGGGCTTTTATTGTCGGGGAAGGTAAACAAATAACTTCTGTTGCCATGCAGTCCACGACCCCTCCTGTTTTATTCTTTACCTGTGAGCCTGGCTTCTGTTGGTCTCATGCCCTGTGGCCATGTGGAAGGGATTTTGTGGCTGAAATGGTTCCGATGCCTCTTGCTCTGCTGCTGCTCGGTGCCGACACGACTTGAGGAATGGATGGAGAAAGGGTTCTCTTGGATGCACTTCTCCAAATTCAGGAGTTCATCTCCCTGCTGTGCCCTCACTGGTAGGAGAAGGATGAGCCTGGGGTGTGAGGTGTCACCAGGGCCACCTCATAGAAACATAGAATCATAGAACAACCAGGTTGGAAGAGACCCATCGGATCATCGAGTCCAACCATTCCTATCAAACACTGACCCATGTCCCACAGGACCTCAACTACCCGTCCCTTAAACACCTCCAGGGAAAGTGAATCAACCACCTCCCTGGGTAGCCTATTCCAATGCCCAATGACCCTATCCGTGAAAATCTTCCACCTAATCTCCAGCCTAAATCTCCCCTGGTGGAGTTTGAGGCCATTCCCTCTTGTCCTGTTCCCTCCTTTCAGGTAGTTGTAGAGAGTAATAAGGTCTTCTCTCAGCCTCCTCTTCTCCAGGCCAAACACCCCCAACCCTCTCAGCTACTCCTCATCAGGCCTGTTCTCCAGCCCCTTCACCAGCTTTGTTGCTCTTCTCTGGACTCACTCCAGAGCCTCAACATCCTTCTTGTGCTGAGAGACCCACAACTGAACACAGGATTCAAGGAGCGGCCTCACAAGAGCTGAGTCCAGAGGGAGAAGAACCTCCCTGGTCCTGCTGGTCACACCATTTCTGATCCAAGCCAGGATGCCATTGGCCTTCTTGGCCCCCTGGGCACACTGCTGGCTCATAGTCAGTCCCTGTCACCAACCCCCCCAGGTCCCTCTCCTCCTGGCAGTTTTCCAGCCAGACTTCTCCCAGTCTGTAGCTCTGCATTACCCGTGGTAGATGATAACCAAGCTGGGTTAAAGACGCAAATTCCTTTTTTTCTCTCTCCTACGCTTTCTCTGCTTTGCATGGGGGATTTCTTAGGTGAAAACCTGCCTGGATGGTCATACCCAGAGAGTTGAAAGTCAGTGTTGGGGCTAATCTTGTTTAATTTCTTTATCCATGATCTGGATGAGGGGATCGAGTGCTTCCTCAATGGAAATGGCACCGAACTGTGTGGGAGTGTTGATCTATTTGAGGGCAGGAAGGCTCTGCAGAAGGATCTGACCAGGCTGGATCTGTGGATGGAGGGCAGGAGGATCCAGAGAGGGATGTGGATCCATGGTTGGAGGGCAGGAGGCTGTAGAGAGGGTTCTAGATCCATGGCTGGAGGGCAGGAGGGTCTAGAGAGGGATGTGGATCCATGGCTGGAGGGCAGGAGGGACTAGAGAGGGATGTGGATCCATGACTGGAGGGCAGGGGGATGTAGAGAGGGATGTGGATCCATGGCTGGAGGACAGGCGGATGTAGAGAGGGATGTGGATCCATGGCTGGAGGACAGGCGGATGTAGAGAGGGATGTGGATCCATGGCTGGAGGGCAGGGAGGATCTAGAGAGGGATGTGGATCCATGGTTGGAGGGCAGGAGGGTCTAGAGAAGGATGTGGATCCATGGCTGGAGGGCAGGGAGGATCTTCAGAGGGTCAAAGCCAATTGTATGAGATTCAACAAGGCCAATTTCTGGGTCCTGCACTTGGGTCACAACAACCTCATCCAGTGTCCCAGGTTTTGGGGCCGAGCAGCTGGAAAGCTGCCTGGCAGAGAAGGTCCTGGGGTGCTGGTGAACAGCATCTGAACACGAGCCACCAGTGGTCAAGGTGGCCACCAGCACCTGGCTTGGATCCGCCATGGGATGGCCAGGAGGAGCAGGGATGGAATCATTGACTGATGAGGCTACACCTTGAATCCTGGACTCAGTTCTGGGCCCCTCACTCCAAGAAAGATCTGGAGAGGCTGTGGGGTGTCTGGAGAAGGGAACGGAGCTGGGAAGGGGCTGGAGAACAGAGGTTGTGGGAGCGGCTGAGGGACCTGGTGTTGTTGAGGCTGGAGAAGAGGAGGCTGAGAGGAGACCTCATTGCTCTATGCAGCTCCCAGAGAGGAGGTTGTAGGGAGGTGGGTCCTGGTCTCTTCTCCCAAGGAACAAGAGATAGGATAGGAGGAAATGGCCTCAATCTATTCCAGGAGAGGGTTAGGTTGGATATTAGGGACAATTTCTTTAATGGTTGAGTGGCAGGTAAGGTAGAGGCTGCCCAGGGAGGTGGTGGAATCCCCATCCCTTGAGGGATTTAAAAGACGCATAGATGTGGTGTTTAGCGACACAGTTCAGTGGTGAACTTGGCAGCGTGAGGTTAAGGGTGGAACTCGATCCTAAAGGTCTTTTCCAACCGAAATGATTCCATGATTCTGTGATGTTTTCCATCACCCCTAACCAGGGAGGCTCTGGGTTGTCCTCGACAGAAGCTCAATTTAACTCTTGGGTCTGGCAACGCTGCTCTTTTCCCAACCTGTGGTGCAAGGAGCTGTTTATATTTATTGTACCCAAACACCAAGGCTAGAGGATCCGTAGTTTCATGCCACTTAATCCGGTGGAAAAATAGCCTTTATTGTCACATAAGGAGCATGTTCGGCTCCGATCCTGCTGCCAGCAGAAAGCTTTTAGGCAGGGGATGGCCTGGGTTAAGAAAAGAGAGAAGAAAAAAAAAAAGAAGGAAAAACCCATCATTTGCTGCTGTTTTAGCATCTTGAATACATTTTTTTGGCATGACTGAGACGGCCAAGAATCTCCCGTCTAAACCACAGCCCCTTTTTTTACATTTTGTCTGTGCATGATTCCTGCCCTTTCTGGAGGGTGTGGAATTTCCACGGCATCGTCACCTTTGGGCTCGGAGCGTAAACGCTCTCGAGTGGCCGAGTCATAGAATCATAGAATCATAGAACAACCAGGTTGGAAGAGACCCATCGGATCATCAAGTCCAACCATTCCTATCAAACACTAAACCATGTCCCTCAGGACCTCATAGTCGATAGGCAGCCACGAGAACGAGTGCCACGGTGGGAAATGGGTTGTCGCAAGCATCACTGCATCCCAGGCACCAGGCGTTGATGTGCTTGGAAGGCGTCTGCTGAGCCCCTGGTGTTGTCAGGGAGGTACGAGACACGAGGATCCCAAGGATGCTGAGATAAGAGGCTCTCAAGGATGCTGAGCCAGGTCCAGATGCTCCCCACTGCTTTGAACGGTGAGACTGCTCCTTGAATCCTGGGCCCCTCAGCACAAGAAGCTCTGAGGCTCTGGAGCTAGTCCAGAGAAGAGCAATGAAGCTGGGGAAGGGGTTGGAGAAGAAGAGGAGCATCTGAGAGAGCTGGAAGTGTTTATCCTGGAGAAGAGGAGGCTGAGGGGAGACCTCGTTGCTCTCTGCGTGTCCCTGAGAGGAGGTTGTGGAGAGGAGGGAGATGGGCTCTTCTGCCAAGTGCCAGGGGACAGGACAAGAGGGAATGGCCTCAAGCTCCACCAGGGGAGGCTCCGGATGGACATCAGGATGGAATATCTCATGGAAAGGGTCATTGATCCCTGTCGGAGTCTGCCAAGGGAGGTGGTTGAGTCCCCTTCCCTGGAGGGTTTAAGGGACGGGTGGAGGAGGTGCTGAGGGACATGGGTTAGTGATTGATGGGAATGGTTGGACTCCATGATCCTGTGGGTCTTTTCCAAACTGGTGATTCTACAATGCTATGACTGGAGGATGGAGATGGAAAGTTGTCTTAACTCTCCAAAGAATCCAGCTGGACTGGTCCAGCCGTTCTTGAAACAGAATCACAGAATGGTTTCAGTTGGAAGGGACCTTAAAGATCATCTGATTCCATCCCTGTCCCCTGCAGGGACTTCTCCCACTAGATCTGGTTGCTCAAGGTCCCATCCAACCTGGCCTTGAATGCTTGCAGGGATGGGGCATCACACTTCCAGGGTGGGGGCATCACCTTTAGGGAAGAGACATCAAAATCCGTCCATCCATGTGGCTGATCCATCCTAGATTTCAGGGCTGGTGAGGCCCTGGAACAGTTTTCCCAGAGAAGCTGTGGCTGCCCCGTTCCTGGAGGTGTTCAAGGCCAGGCTGGGTGAGCCTTGGGCAGCCTGATCCAGTTCCCATGGCAGGTGATGGAGCTAGATGGTTTTTAAGGTCCCTTCCAACCCAAACTCTTCTGATTCTACGATCCTAAGACTCCACCTCCACATAAATCATGGGAATTTCCAGCCGTGCTCTTGGAGTTGGGATCAACCTAGCAATCACGTCATGTCCAAAGGTTCTGGTTGCTGGACCCTAGAGGTTTATGGGTCCAAGCAAGTGTTACCTCCTCTCCCTGTGAGCAGGGCTGGGTAGACATGTCCACCTTTTAGCCTTTCAAAACGATGCCAATGTTTCCTGTGAGCAATTGACTGTCTTCTCGGTTGCTCCAGGATCTCCACGACCGGGGCTCGGGGGGCAGGGCCCATCTCCCCCACCTCCTGCACCCCCCAGTCCTGCTGCAGGAGGAAGGGCAGGAGATCCGGGGGGGGTCACGTCCTCCATGTTGGGGGGAGGGGGTGTCCCGGGTGGGGGGGTCCCAGAGAAAAGGGGAGGAGGTGGGGGGGGGGAGAGGCCCCTCAAGTCGCAGCTTTTGCGGAAGCACCGCTGCCTCCTCCTCTTCCCACGTGAATATTGTGAGGCCGCTCCTTGAATATTGTGTCCAGTTCTGGGCCCCTCAGCACAAGAAGGATGTTGAGGCTCTGGAGCAAGTCCAGAGAAGAGCAACGAGGCTGGTGAAGGGGCTGGAGAACAGACCCTATGAGGAGCGGCTGAGAGAGCTGGGGTTGTTTAGCCTAGAGAAGAGGAGGTTGAGAGGAGACCTCATTACTCTCTATAAGTACCTGAAAGGTGGTTGTGGAGAGGAGGGAGCTGACCTCTTTTCCCAAGTGACAGGGGACAGGACGAGAGGGAATGGCCTCAAGCTCCACCAGGGGAGATTTAGGCTAGAGATTAGGAGGAGGTTTTTCACTCAGAGGGTCATTGGGCATTGGAATAGGCTGCCCAGGGAGGTGGTTGAGTCACCTTCCCTGGAGGTGTTTAAGACACGGGTTGATGAGGTCTTGAGGGACTTGGTTTAGTGCTAGATAGGAATGGTTGGACTAGAAGATCCGATGGGTCCCTTCCAACCTGGTTGTTCTGTGATTCTGTGAAAAGACCCACCGGATCATTGAGTCCAACCATTCCCATCAGTCACTAACCCATGTCCCTCAGCACCTCTTCCACCTGTCCCTTAAACCAGAAATTCCAACCCATGCTCACAGTACCTGATATTTTTTTTTGAGCTTAGAAAACATCAATACCACTTTTTCCTCCCCTTCTGCCTCTTTGTTTGGTGTTTTCGTTCTGATGCATCAGCCAGAGAGTCTGGCTGAGGAGTTTATCCAACTTTACTGCCTTGGAAGCTCAAGGCAGCCAGAACAGCAGCTCTGGCCTGAACGGGAGTTTAGAAGAGACATAAAGGGCAAAATTTGACATTATAGACCAGCCAAACCTCTAATTTCTTATTCATATTCATGTTTTTAATCTTTCCTCAATTACTTCATGGTCATGTGCTGCTGAAAGTATTTTCTGAGAATGGTTTGGAGATTGGTGGGAATGGTTGGACTCAATGATCCAGTGGGTCTCTTTCAACCTGGTGATTCTATGATTCTATCCCCTTCCTGTATCCTCCCCTTTTGTAGCTCTCAGTTTCTTCACCTGCACCTTGTCTCACCCCATATTCCTCCTCCTGCCCTCCCAGCAGCTTCCAAACCCTCCTTTCCACTCAACCCAGTCGTGGGTGGGTTTGGATAGAATCACGGAATGGTTTGGAAGGGACCTTAAAACCCATCCAATTCCCATGGGCAGGGACACCTCCCACTGGATCAGGGGCTCCAAGCCCCATCCAACCTGCCCTTGAATCCCTCCAGGGATGGAGCAGGCACAGCTTCTCTGGGAAACCTGGACCAGGGTCTCCCCACCAACCCAGGAGAACATTTCTCCCCAAGATCTCATCTCAATCTCCCCTCTTGCAGTTCAGAATGGATCCCCTCATCCTCTCCCTGCTCTCCCTGACCTAGAGTCCCTCCCCAGCTTTCCAGGAGCCCCTTTCCCTACTGGAAGCTGCTCTAAAGTCATCCTGGAGCCTTCTCTTCTCCAGGATGAACAACCCCAACTCTCTCAGCCTCCTCCAGGAGGTTCTCCAGCCCTCACATCATCCCCGTGGCCTCCTCTGGACTCACTCCACCAGCTCCATGTCCTCCCTGTGCTGAGGACTCCAGAGCTGGACACAGGACTCCAGGTGGGTCTCAGGATCCCTGGTGGCCCTGGTGGCCACGTGGCTCTGGTTGCAGCCCAGGACACGGTTGGTTTCTGGGCTGTGAACGCATGTTGGTGGCTCCTGTTGAGCTTCTCCTCCCCCAGCACCCCAAGTCCTTCTCCTCAGGGTTGCTATCAATCATGTTGTCCCCGATCCTGTATTAAAACCACGGATTGCCCCCACTCAGCCCCTAGTTGTCCAGCCTGAAATGGGTTCAAAGCCAGCGTGACCCACTGCAGCAGGAATTTCTTGGCACGGGGAATCTCAGGAGCAGGGGCCTGACCTCCACCAAGCTCTGAGCCGTCTTGATGCAACGTGTGGTTCTTCTCGCCTGGAACAAAGACTGCAGATCTAATTTAAGCCTTTGGCCCTGTGAAGCCGGAGACCTCTCCCGCTGACCATAGATGGAGGCCAGACAGCTAATTTGGACTAGTTTTGATGGTTAAAAATAGACGAAGAGCTACCAGTCATCTTGACTAAATTAAAGAGGTTGGGTTTCTTTTCTTTCCTGGCCGTGCAAGGTGCATTTCTCAAGCCGTGAGTCACTGCTCTTTTCTGGGTTCTCCAATAAATCACTGTTCCTGGGCAAGGAAACGTTACAGCTCTGAGACGACACATGGGGAATGAGACACTTTGGGAGGGACTGAATTGCCAAGTTCGGTGGCATTTCCTATCATCATGAAGGACAGAAGTGCAGCTCTATTAGGTTGGATCAACCAATATCAGGGTAAGAAAAGAGGAACGGATCTGCTGAAGAGTCTCCTTGACTCTGACGTGACTTGACTTGGTATGACTTGACTCCTGACGTGGTCAGGCTCAGTGAGATTTATGGTAGGACTCAATGATCCGATGGGTCTCTTCCAACCTGGTTGTTCTATGATTCTATGAGTCCATAGATGTCAAATCGAGGTGTTCCTATGAGAGAGATTGCGTCTTTGTGTTTAATACATCTCCGAAGAAGTCCATGTCCGATCCCTGGAGGTGTTGAAGGCCAAGCTGGATGGGGTTTGGAGCAACTGGATCCAGTGGGAGGTGTCCCTGCCCATGACAGGGGTTGGAACTGGATGGGTTTTGAGGTCCCTTCCAACCCAAACCATTCCATGATCTTATGATTCTTCCAGAAACTCATCCTGTCATCCCCAGGAGCCATAGAACCTTCTGTTTTTCACCATCTTGGCTCTGCCACGCATCAAGGACCAATTCATGGGTTTGCGTTGAATTTGACCTACTTCCAACCAGGGTGGGGGTTGGTTGAAGAGGAGCCTTGAGGGGCCCAGGGGGCCAAGAAGGCCAAGGGCATCTTGGCTTGGTGCAGAGCCGGCCTGGCCAGCAGGGCCAGGGAGGTTCTTCTCCCTCTGGACTCGGCCCTGGGGAGACCAAACCTTGAATCGTGGGGTCAGTTGTAGGGCCCTCACCACAAGAAAGATGTTGAGGCTCTGGAGTGAGTCCAGAGAAGAGCAACAAAGCTGGTGAAGGGGCTGGAGAAGAAGAGAAGCGTCTGAGAGAGCTGGAGGTGTTGATCCTGGAGAAGAGGAGGCTGAGGGGAGACCTCATTGCTCTCTCCAACTACCTGAAAGGAGGTTGTGGAGAGGAGGGAGCTGGGCTCTTCTGCCAAGTGCCAGGGGACAGGACAAGAGGGAATGGCCTCAAGCTCCACCAGGGGAGGGTCAGGTTGGACATTAGGATGGAATATCTCATGGAAAGGGTGATTGGTCAGTGTCAGAGTCTGCCCAGGGAGGTGGTTGATTCCCCTTCCCTGGGGGTGTTTAAGGGACGGGTGGACAAGGTGTTGAAGGACATGGGTTAGTGACTGATGGGAATGGTTGGACTTGATGATCTTGTGGGTCTTTTCCAACCTGGTGATTCTATGATTCTATGATTGATTCTGTGATCTCCAACTCAAATCATTCTATGATTCTATGACATCCTCAGTCGCGTCAGCCTGGACACACCTTTGAAACTGCTCTCGGAGCTCAGTTTGCAGGAAGGCTACACCATGAGACATCCCTCCACCACCTTTTAACCTGCTCACCTGCAGAACCCCTACACCTTGTCCCGAGGGAGGCAACATCCTCAAAAGAACCCCAGGAGGTTGCTATTAAATCCAGAATTTATCAGCAAATGTAATTTTTAGAGCCTGGTAGCTGAGCTTGGTTTAGGATGTTTTAACAACCTTGGCAAGAAGCCACACGTCAATCAGCCTTGATTTTCAGAGACATAAAATCGCTGCTCGAACACATCTGGCTGCTGCAAATCCATGTGAAGATTTTACCTTTTTTTTTTTTTTTGTTATAAAAAATAAAAGCAAAGCCACAAAATAACTCTTATTGGTGCCTTATGGTTCCTATAGGAAAGTCTTTGCTCATGTTTATTCTGGATGGTAAAGGCAATCAAGGCAAACCAGGATGGAGACGTCGGCATGAGATTCAACCAAGTCTAGGGCAACGTCCTACACCTGGATCTTCAATCCAGGTTGGGGGACAATTTGGAGCAGCCCTAAGGAGATGGACTTGAGGTGCTGATGGAGGAGAAGCTCAACGGGAGCCACCAATGTGCGCTCACAGTCCAGAAACCAACCGAATCCTGGGCTGCAGCCAGAGCCACGTGGCCACCAGGGCCAGGGAGGGGATCCTGAGACCCACCTGGAGTCCTGTGTCCAGCTCTGGAGTCCTCAGCACAGGGAGGACACGGAGCTGGTGGAGCGAGTCTGGAGGAGGCCACGGAGATGATGTGAGGGCTAGAGAATCTCTAAGAGAGTTTGAATTGTTCATCCTGGAGCAGATAAGGCTCTGGGGAGACCTTAGAGCTGTCTTCCAGTAGGGAAAGGAGCTCCAGGAAAGCTGGGGAGGGACTTTTTACAAGGTCTTCCTGGAGCCCTCTCTTCTCCAAACTGAACAATCCCAACTCTCTCAACCTGTCCTCATATGGGAGGATCTCCAGCCCTTGGATCATCTTCATGGCTTCCTCTGGACTCGCCCTAACAGATCCATGTCCTCTTTGTACTGGTGCAATCTGAGTGGAGTGAATCTCTCCCCGAAACAGCATTTACTTTTCTCTTGGTCTATGTCCACACGACACTGTTGAGCTGATCCTGCAGCCTCATTTCCCTCCCTTCCCACGTGGGAGATGTCACCATGAACATCCTTGGGAAGGTTTGTCATGCTCTTCAGTGGTCAGAGACTCATACAGTCATTAAAGTTGGGAAAGATCTCCAAGCTCACCCAGTCCAGCTACCAGCCCAACACCACCGTGTGACCAAACCATGTCCTGAAGTGCCACAGACACACGTTTCTTGGACCCCTCCAGGCATGGTGACTCCACCACCACCCTGGGCAGCCTCTGCCAGTGCTCCACTACTTCTTCGGTGCAGAATTTTGTCTTAATATCCAATCTAGAGTTTCCTGGCATAACATGAGGCCATTTCTTGTCCTGTCCTTGTCCCACCTCACTACAACCTCAAGACAAAGAGCTGCAGAACATGATCCTGAGGGACATGGTTTAGTGTTTGATAGGAATGGTTGGATGCCATGATCCGATGGGTCTCTTCCAACCTGGTTGTTCTATGATTCTATGATGAGATGTCTCCTCATCTCCAGGCTAAACAGCCTCAGCTGCTCCTAGAATCCCTGACCTCCAGACCGTTCCCCAGCTCT
The DNA here is from genome assembly GCA_033558105.1 of Coccyzus lansbergi. Classification (NCBI taxonomy): domain Eukaryota; kingdom Metazoa; phylum Chordata; class Aves; order Cuculiformes; family Coccyzidae; genus Coccyzus; species Coccyzus lansbergi. The sequence continues at coordinate 166,748 of JAUMJK010000321.1, read as the reverse complement.
GTTCCCTTCTCTGGACATGCTCCAACACCTCAAGGTCTTTCTTTGAGTGAGGGCCCAGAACTGAACCCAGGATTCAAGGTGTGACCTCACCAACGTTGACTCCAAGGGGATGGTCCCTTTCCTACTCCTACCGGTCATGCTGGTTTTGGTTCAAGATGCTTTTGACCTTCTGACCACCTGGGTCACTGCTGGCTTGTGTTCAACCACTGTTAACCAGTACCCTGAGGTCCTTTTCCACAGATCAGAAGCTCATTGCTCCTAAATACACTTCCTGGGATTAAAACCCAGTTGAGTGCATGAAGGGACTCACCATCCATCAACTCATAGCTCTACCAGCTCATCAGGAAAGTCATCGAATCATAGAATAACCAGGTTGGAAGAGACCCACCTGATCATTGAGTCCAACCATTCCTATCAAACACTAAACATCCCTATTGGTCCTCCAGCCTTAATCCAACGTGGATCTTCCCTTTCTACAAGAAACATTCTAGGTAGGACTAGCAAACACTGCAAAGCAGGTTGAGCCTCTCCCAGGTCCCTCGACTCGTTTCTTCCACCTCGTGCTGGGCTCATGCTGCCTGCGGTACCACAACAGGAGATTTCACAATGAGCTCAACTTTATCCCACTTGTCCACCAGCCAGAATTGAGGCTGCGCTGTGAATTATGATCCCAAGTCGGCTTGTGCCAGCGCTTAATTTGCGGCAAGTTTATCCCGTAAATGCCCCTTTTGTTCAGTGAGGTGACACTTCAGCTTTCATTTCTATGTTTATAACTCGGTTAGTATCCTGATTTTCTCGGATAAGGGCAGGCAACGTGGTTCCTTCTGCCTCTCCATCCCCAACCCATCCCAGTTCTCATCCCCCTGCACAGGAGAAAGGCTAAAGAAGGAAGGAAAATCCAGCCTAGATCTCCTAGTGGAGATCTGAGGTTTCTTACGTGGTGACACCCATGAAATGTCCATTGAATATGGAATCATCATGGATTCATGGCACGGGTTGGATGGGGGAAGCCAGATCTAGCGGGAGGTGTCCCTGCCCATTGCAGGAGGGTTGGAACTAGATGATCTTTAAGATCTCTTCCAACCCGAACTATTCTATAATTCTATTATCCTGTGACTCAATGATTTGTGGTTTGGGTTGGAAAGAGCCTTTCAAGATTAGCTCTAGAAAGGTCAATGGCATTGGGAATGTGACAATCATAGAATTGTTGAATCATAGGATGGTTTGGGATGGAAGGGACCTTAAAGATCATCTGATTCTACCCTCCTTTCCAAGTTCAATCCAGCCTGAAGGGCGAGGAGGTCCTTCCCTAGATTGCCCAGAGCAGTGATGGCTGCTCCATCCCTGGAGGTGTTCAAGGCCAGGCTGGATGGGACTCGGAGCAACCAGATCCAGTGGGAGGTGTCCCTGCTCGAGGCAGGGGAGTGGAACTGAATGATCTTTAAGGTCCCTTCCAACCCAAAGCATTCCATGAATCTACAATGATCTCAAAGGTTTTTTTTTCCAGCCTAGGAATTCCATCACTCTGTGAGTCTATGAAAAAGACGATGGATGTAGTTTTGTAGCCCGAGAGCTGCTCAGAGCATCGGATCTGCGGTTGCTTTGTTCAGGTGTCTGGACAAGACCCTGTGCGACCCATTTCATGCTGCTGAACCCTACAGGAGAAAGAACACATCCATCCCACAAACTGACTCACCTCCCTAAGCAAACACACTTTTATTTGCGGAGGAAGATTGCTTGAGGAGGAAGCTACTTCTTAATGAATTCTCTACCTTAATGACATCATCCTTATCACTAAAGCACTTCCAAGGGCTTCGTGCTAATTCCCTCTTTCCCGGATGCACTGAATGACAAGATAAAATGAATCAGTTTTGTGTGGATCAAGAGGGAAAAGAGGGGAAGAAGCTGCCCAGTGATGATATTTAGGTGACGGCTTGGAAGCTGTACAGCAGGAAGCTCGGCAGGCAGTGGGTTTTGCTCAAGAGCTGCTTCTTCCACCAGGTGGATTCTTATTTTAGTTAAAGAGAAAAGAAGCAATTTCCAGAAGGCTTCAATGGGCCTCGAGCACCTTCGAGTTCCTGAGAGTCGTTTATCAGTGCTGTCAGCATTTATTTTTAACTGAATGGATGAAGGCAGCTCATTGAAAACCCTCTCTAAGTGCATCGTGCTCCAGCTGCCAACTCCTCCACACAGTGACGGCTGCCCAGGGAGAGAAGTTGAGGCCCTGGAATAGGTTTCCCAGGGAAGTTGTGGTTGCCCCATCCCTCGAGGTGTTCCAGGACAGGTTTTCATAGAATTATAGAATCACAGAATCACCAGGTTGGAAGAGACCCGTCGGATCATGGAGTCCAACCATTCCTATCAAACACTAAACCATATCCCTCAGGACCTCATCTACCCGTCCCTTAAACACCTCCAGGGAAGGTGAATCAACCCCCTCCCTGGGCAGCCTCTTCCAATGCCCAATGACCCTTTCTGTGAAAAACTTCCTCCTAATCTCCAGCCTAAATCTCCCCTGGTGGAGCTTGAGGCCATTCCCTCTCGTCCTGTCCCTTGGGAGAAGAGCCCAGCTTCCTCCTCCCTACAACCTCCTTTCAGGTAGTTGTAGAGAGCAATGAGGTCTCCTCTCAGCCTCCTCTTCTTCAGGATAAACACCCCTAGGTCTCTCAGACGTTCCTCATAAGGCCTTTTCTCCAGCTCCTTCACCAGTCTCGTTGCTCTTCTCTGGACTCTCTCCAGAGCCTCAGCATCCTTCTTGTGCTGAGGGGCCCACAACTGAACACAGGATTCAAGGAGCGGCCTCACCAGTGCTGAGTCCAGAGGGAGAATCACCTCCCTGGCCCTGCTGGTCACACCATTTCTGATCCAAGTCAGGATGCCATTGGCCTTCTTGGCCACCTGGGCACACTGCTGCCTCATGGTCAGTCACTGTCGACCAACACCCCCAGGTCCCTCTCCTCCTGGCAGTTTTCTAGACAGACTTCTCCCAGTCTGAAGCTCTGCACAGGGTTGTTGTGCCCCAAGTGCAGGACGTGGCATTTGGCCGTGTTAAACCTCATGCCATTGGACTCAGCCCATGGATCCAGCCTGTTTAGGTCCCTTTGCAGAGCCTCCCTACCCTCCAGCAGATCCACACTTCCACCCGTCTTAGTGTAGTCTGCAAACTTGCTCAGGGGTTTAGTGTCGTCTTTTATGGGGCTTTGGGCAGCCTGATTTAGTGGGAGGTATCTCTGCCCATGGCAGAGGGTGGAACTGGATGGACGTTGAGGTCCCTTAGAATCCAACCCATTCTGTGATTCCATAATTCTATAACATCACAGGCTTTCCCAGCCATGAAGAGAGGTCTTGGCCTTTCCCTCACCTGTGAAAGAAAGGATAATGAGAGAGGAGGATAAATTAAATCTGGGTCACTGAACAAAGCCATCATTCCTCTGCACTTATCAGTTTCCCTCCATATATTTCATTGAAAGCTTCTTTTATTGACCGAGGGAAGCCCTGGAAGCTGTGTTTTCCTTGATGCCATGGAAACACCAACCTGGGGAGATGTGGGATTGACCACAGGGACATCTGAGCATAACTCACTCGGAATTCCAGTCAATGTTTTTCTAGCGTGAAACTAATAGTAAGTAAGCAAACCCAGCGGCCCCCGGGGAGCAACTGACCTCGCGGTTACCCGAGGACGTTCTGTTGAACTCCTCCAGCTACTCTGCCTCTCAAGTGGAGATCCACAACGGAGCAGATGTCCCTTTCCAACCTTCCAGAGATCCATGGTGGAGCCGATACCCACCAGCAGCCCACGGAGGTCCGAAGAAGAGCAACGTGATCCAGTGGGAGGGGTCCCTGATCATGGCTTTGAGGTCCCTTCCAACCCAACCCATTTGATGGTTCCGTGGTTCTCCATTCCCCCGTGGGCCAATGGTTACAGAGCTTCTGGAAACAGCACAAGAGAAATGTCCCTTCAAATCTGTCCCTTCAAATGAGAAATGTCCCTTCAAAATTGGAGGCTCTGCAAAGGGATCTGAAAAGGCTGGATCCATGGGCTGAGTCCAGTGGCATGAGGTTTAACATGGCCTAATGCTTCGTCCTGCACTTGGGGCACAACAACCCTATGCAGAGCTACAGACTGGGAGAAGCCTGGCTGGAAAACTGCCAGGAGGAGAGAGACCTGGGGGTGCTGGTCGACAGCGACTGACTATGAGGCAGCAGTGTGCCCAGGTGGCCAAGAAGGCCAATGGCATCCTGGCTTGGATCAGAAATAGTGTGACCAGCAGGTCCAGGGAGGTGATTCTCCCTCTGGACTCAGCACTGGTGAGGTCGCTCCTTGAATCCTGTGTTGAGTTGTGGGCCCCTCAGCACAAGAAGGATGTTGAGGCTCTGGAGCAAGTCCAGAGAAGAGCAACGAGGCTGGTGAGGGGTCTGGAGAACAGGCCTTATGAGGAATGGCTGAGAGAGTTGGGGGTGTTTATTGTGGAGAAGAGGAGGCTGAGAGGAGACCTTATTTCTCTCTACAACTACCTGAAAGGAGGTTGTGTAGAGGAGGGAGCTGGGCTCTTCTCCCAAGTGCCAGGGGACAGGACGAGAGGGAATGGCCTCAAGCTCCACCAGGGGAGATTTAGGCTAGAGATTAGGAGGAAGTTTTTCATGGAAAGGGTCATTGGGCACTGGCAGAGGCTGCCCAGGGAGGTGGTTGATTCACCTTGCCTGGAGGTGTTTAAGGCACAGGTAGATGAGGTCCTCAGGGACACAGTTTAGTGTTTGACAGGAATGGTTGGACTGGATGATCCGATGGGTCTCTTCCAGCCTGGTGATTCTGTGATTCTGTGAAACTGGTTTCTCCAGATATGATGCCACCAGTTCTTCAGTTCTCCTTGTAGGGCTTTTTGCCCTGGAAAAGAAAGCACAAATCCAGTTGGCTTTTGAAGCCTGTAGTTTGGGAGATAGTGCCAGGGGAATGAAAAAAAAGGGACATGGAGAGAAATCCTCTGCTGAGGAAAGAGGAGCACGGTGGAGCAGAAACCACCCTGCAGAGAAGAGCAGATACCCACTTGCAACCCTTGGAGTTCCAAAGAGGAACAGAACCTCCCCTGCTGCCCTTGGATCAAGGGGATGCCTGAAGTACTTTGTGACATCATGGAAACCAGGACCTCCCCACCCTCACGGGAGAACATTTCTCCCTAAGATCTCATCTCAATCGCCCCTCTTGCAGCTCAAAACTGTTCTCCCTCACCCTTCCCCTGCACTCCCTGATCCAGAGCGTCTCCCCAGCTCTCCTGGAGCCCCTTTCAGCACTGGAAGCTGCTCTATGGTCTCCTTGGAGTCTTCTCTTATCCAGGTTGCACAACCCCAACTCTCTCAGCCTCCTACTGGAGGTTCTCCAGCCCTCACATCATCTCTGTGGCCTCCTCTGGACTCGCTTCACCACCTCCGTGTCCTCCCCGTGCTGAGGACTCTAGAGCTGGAGCCAGGACTACAGGTGGGTCTCCCTGAGCGGAGCAGAGGGGCAGGATCCCCTCCTTTGTCCTTCTCTCCATGTGGCTTTGGATGCAGCCCAGGATGCAGCTTTGTAGTCAAGCTCTGACCATCTAGATGTCCTCCTGTTCAATACCGATGTCCTCTCGGCTGTTGGAAATGAGGATGGGCTGTTTGGATGACAGAGGATTTCTGCAGATATGAGTGAGCAGGACACGAGGTTTCCATCCAGGCTGGTGGGTGGTTAACCATTGCTTGAAGCAACTTGGGTCGAGGGGGTTGAATCACCTTCCCTCGAGGGATTTAAGCAACGGGTGGACAAGGTACTGAGGGACATGGGTTATTGATTGATGGGAATGGTTGGACTCGATAATCCTGTGGGTCTCTTCCAACCTGTTTTTTCTGTGATTCTATGATTGCTTCTATGATTTATAGTCCACCTACCACATCGGGGACCCCCAAACGAGTGTAAAAGTGAGTCCAGAGAAGAGTAATGAAGCTGGGGAAGGGGCTGGAGAAGAAGAGGAATGGCTGAGAGAGCTGGGGGTGTTTAGCCTGGAGAGGAGGAGGCTGAGAGGAGACCTCATTGCTCTCTGCAAGTCCCTGAGAGGAGGTTGTGGAGAGGAGGGAGCTGGGCTCTTCTCCCAAGGGATAGGGGACAGGACAAGAGGGAATGGCCTCAAGCTCCACCAGGGGAGATTTAGGCTAGAAATTAGGAAAAAAATTTCCACAGAAAGGATCATTGGGCACTGGTAGAGGCTGCCCAGGGAGGTGGTTGATTCACCTTCCCTGGAGGTGTTTAAGGGACGATTGCTGAGGGACATGGGTTAGTGATTAATAGGAATGGTTGGACATGATGATCCGGTGGGTCTCTTCCAACCTGGTTGTCCTATGATTCTATGATTCTATGAAAGATATAAATAAAGAAGAAACAAGTGACGCCGGATGGGTCTGGTCAGCAGCACCCACCACCGATTTGGTGTGGAAATAAAGGGCTTTTCATTTTTCCAGCAGAGAGGGCAATTAATGCGTGGAAGAGAATGCTGGGAGGACTGCGGTCGTAGCCTGGACTTGGTCCAACTGGAAGCCTTCCTGGCAGAGACGCCTTGCCGGAGTGCGAGGTCTCTGAGGGGTTATCGGCTGCCTTGGAAAGGTTAATCCAGAGGTCTGTCAGCTGCAGAATTTGCGATGGGAGATGACTCCAGGTGCACAGAGCAGGGAGAAATGCCTCGAGGTCCTGCCTACCCCCGTGGTAGAACTTAACTCCTACCCTGTCACTGGTTTGAAACTTGGCATCTGTATTTTTTTTTCCTTTTCTCTTTTATTTTTAAGTGAATCTCATGTCACTTCTGGACAGTTGAATCATAGAATCATAGAACAACCAGGTTGGAAGGGACCCATCAGATCATCCACCCATTCCCATGTCCCTAACCATGTCCCTCAGCACTTTGTCTACCTGTGCCTTAAACACCTCCAGGGAAGGGGAATCAACCACCTCCCTGGGCAGACTATTCCAATGCCCAGTGACCCTTTCTGTGAAAAACTTCCTCCTCATCTCTAGCCTAAATCTCCCCTGGCGGAGCTTGAGGCCATTCCCTCTTATCCTGTCCCCTGTCCCTTGGGAGAAGAGCCCAGATCCCTCCTCTCCACAACCTCCTTTCAGGGAGTTATGGAGAGCAATGATGTCTCCTCTCAGCCTCCTCTTCTCCAGGATAAACACCCCCAGCTCTCTCAGCCGTTCCTCATAAGGCCTGTTCTCCAGCCCCTTCCCCAGCCTCATTGCTCTTCTCTGGACTCACTCCAGAGCCTCAACATCTTTCTTGTGTTGAGGGGCCCACAACTGAACACAGGATTCAAGGAGCAGCCTCACCAGTGCTGAGAACAGAGGGAGAACAACCTCTCTGGCCCTGCTGGTCACACCGTTTCTCATCCAAGCCACGATGCCATTGGCTTTCTTGGCCACCTGGGCACACTGCTGGCTCATGGTCAGTCGCTGTCAACCAACACCCCCAGGTCCCTCTCCTCCTGGCAGTTTTCCAGCCAAGTTTCTCCCAATAAATCTTTGGATCTCATAAATCCTGAGGACAGATGATCTGGCACAGATAGAGCCAGTTTGGTGGCCTGTAGACCACTGCTGGTCTGCGTGTAGCGTTCAACAGTGCATCAGAGAATCACAGTTTGGGTTGAAAAGGACCTTAAAGATCACCGAGTTCCAACCCCTCCTCTCCCATGGTCAGGGACTCCTCCCACTGGATCAGGGGCTCCAAGCCCCATCCAGCCTGGCCTTGAACACCTCCAGGGATGAGGCAGCCACCACTTCCCTGAGCAACTGGTTCCAGTGCCTCCTCACTCTCATAGTGAAGAAATTCCTCCTTATGTCCAGTTTAACTCTACCCCTCTCCAGTTTATCCCCATTGCCCTCATCCTATCACTCCAAGTCTTTATAAACAGACCCTCTCCAGACTTCTTGTAGCCCCATTGGAAGGTCGCTTCCCATCATGAAGTGATGCATCACTGTCTAGATGCAGAAACCAACACGTCTGAGGACCTGGATGTGACTTTACCCTGTTCCAACCCTGATTTAAGACCTGAAACCAGGTCTGAGAATCATAGAATCATAAAATCATAGAACAACCAGGTTGGAAGAGACCAATCGGATCATCGAGTCCAACCACTCCCATCAAACACTAAACCATGTCCCTCAGGAGAAGCATCAAGTTGTGCTGTGTCCCCACTTCCATGTGCTGGGATTTGGGCTTTGGGGCTCAGATGGCATCTGTCCATGTTCATGTCTCCAAAGCAACACTCAATCCCTGTACTGAGGGAAAGAAGCAACCTTTGCGAGCTGTCAGTGGAGAAATCAACACAAAATGCAGGAATCGAGACAGATATTTCACTCTGCTACTGACTTCCTGCGTGGTTTTGGTTAAAACTCTTCACTTTTTCCGTGCCCACACACACAAAAATGAATCATAGCAGGCTTCGAGGAGGACAAATGAAGTGGGATTCTTTTATCTTGCCTCTGGGATGCCCTGCAAGAAGCCTCCTCCTGTTCCTGTATCCAGAGCCGTGTGGCCACCAGGGCCAGGGAGGGAATCCTGCCCCTCTGCTCCGCTAGGGGAGACCCACCTGGAGTCCTGGGTCCAGCTCTGGAGTCTTCCCTTCCCTTCCCTTCCCTTCCCTTCCCTTCCCTTCCCTTCCCTTCCCTTCCCTTCCCTTCCCTTCCCTTCCCTTCCCTTCCCTTCCCCTCTCCCTCTTCCTTCCTTTTTTTTCATTACACACCTATAATTTCCATATTTTACATCTTATTCCACTCTGTCCCATACTGAATTCCAGCTGACTTTATGACATCTTTCCTGGGCGGTTTTCCAGGCTTAAAGGAAATAAAAGGAAACCCCCTTGCTCATATTGCTTTGAGAAATGACTTGAAGCCATGAGGAACTTCATGCTCCAGGGACCAGCCACTCACTGCTCTTCTTACCAAGTCCAAAAATGAGGGTAACGGTGATTGCAGGCAAAAAGACACAAAGGCATGGAGGTAGGATGCTGGCAGGTTGACCTGACAGCCCAGGCCTGAGGTTTGCCTAGAGAAGAGGAGGCTGAGAGGAGACCTCATTGCTCTCTACAACTCCCTGAAAGGAGGTTGTGAAGAGGAGGGAGCTGGGCTCTTCTCCCAAGGGACAGGGGACAGGACAAGAGGGAATGGCCTCAAGCTCCACCAGGGGAGATTTAGGCTAGAGATTAGGAGGAGGTTTTTCACAGAAAGGGTCATTGGGCATTGGAATAGGCTTCCCAGGGAGGTGGTTGATTCACGTTCCCTGGAGGTGTTTAAGGCACAGGTAGATGAGGTCCTGAGGGACGTGGTTTAGTGTTTGATAGGAATGGTTGGACTAGAAGATCCAATGGGTCTCTTCCAACCTGGTTGTTCTACGATTCTATGATTCTATGATTTTCCTTCACTTCTCCCACGTGGAGACAGCTGCCACCTCAGCCTGTAGTCAAATCAATACGTTCAACCCCTCATCCACTCAACTGAGAAGTCAGCAAGTGCACAATTAACCTCAGCTACAGCCCGAGCCATGGAATGGTGGTTTGGGTTGGAAGGAACCTTGAAGATCATTCAGCTCCACCCGTGCCATGGGCAGGGACAACTTCCAAAGGATCAGGTTGCTCCAAGCCCCATCCAGCCTGGCCTTGAACCCCTCCAGGGATGGGGGAACAACCACAGCTCAGGGCAACCTGGGCCAGACCCTCCCCATACCCTCCCAGGAGAACATTTCTCTTTAAGATCCCACCTCACTCTCCCCTCTTTCAGCTGAAAACCATTCCCCTCCTCCTATCCTTCCACTTCTTGAGCATCTCCTTAGAAAATCAAGTTAAAAACATTTCCTTTTAATTGTTAAATAATCTATTCAATATTATTTAAGGTTATATAAGATCTTTTTCCCCCACTTTGCTATTGCACCAGGCTCCCCTTCAGTTCTGTTTTCTCCATTCCAGCCACATTAACGGCAATTATCCCCTTCCTGTATTTTTAAATCTTGGTGCCATCTCTGGCCATAATTAATAAATACCACTCGTTTGCATCCAGCCCATTTTCTCACTGCGCAAGCAAAGCAGGAATTACAATTTAATCAGGAAGGTTCTGAGTGCTCCTTTCCCCAGGGCTACTCAGGCTTAAAGGTTTGGGTATTTTTTTTCTTTTTTTTCGTACATTTGGTTTTGTAATCAGGAGAAACTTAATTAAAAAGTTAAAAAAAAAAAGCCAAAAAAACAAGGGAAGAAAAGATGAAACAAACAACAAAAAGTCATGTGGGAACTTTCAACTCCTCCTTGGGCAGGTCAGGTTTGTGAGGGAAAGATGGAATTAGTCCTGGTGAAGTCGTGCCCCTCCACATCTGTAAGACATCGAGAGCTCCAGCTGCTCTGCTGCAGCCACCTTTGATCCCGGTGGCCTCGCAGGCCCCTTTCCCTGCTATTTCAGGAGGAGTTTTCATAGAATCATAGAATAGTTTGGGTTGGAAGTGACCACAAAGATCATCCAGTTCATGTCCCACTAGATCAGGATGCCCAAGACCCATCCAACCTGACCTTGAGCATCTCCAGGGATGAGGCAGCCTGAGCAACCTGTTCCATGTCTCACCAACCTCATTGTGAATAATTTCCCCCTTATTTCCAGTCTAAACCTGCCCCTCTCCAGTTTATCCCCATTTCCCCTCATCCTAACACTCCAAACCTTTGTGAACAGCCCCTCCCCAGCTTTCTTGTAGCCCCTTCAGGTACTGGAAAGTCGCTGTAAGGTCTCCCCAAAGCCTTCTCTTCTCCAGGCTGAACAAGCCCAACTCTGTCAGCCTGGCCTCGCATGGGAGGAGCTCCAACCCTCGGATTATCTGGAGGTGTTCAAGGCCAAGTTGGATGGGGCTGATGAAGTGGGAGGTGCCCCTGTTGATGGTGTGGGGGTTGGAACTGGATGGACTTTGAGGTCCTGTCCAACCCAAACCATTCTGTGGTTCTAAGATCGATGAAAACACAATTCCTGCTCTCATTCCACGGGTGCTTTGTCCGAGGAGACCTTAGAGCAGCCTTCCAGTACCTGATGGGACTAGAAGGAAGTTGAGGAAGGATTTCTTTCAGGGTCCTGGAGTGATGGGAAGGCAGGGGTAGACGAGGTGCTGAGGGACATGGTTTAGTGATCGATAGGAATGGTTGGACTCGATGATCCGATGGGTCTCTTCCAACCTGGTGATTCTAAGATTCTATGAAGAAGGGGGATGGCTTTGAATTGGAGCGGGGAAGATTTAGATAAGGCTTTAGGAATAAATTCTTCATTATAAGGGTGGTGAAATGCTGGCACAGGTTGCCCAGGGAAGTCATGGCTGCTCCATCCCTGGAGGTGTTCAAGGCCAGGCTGGATGGGGCTTGGAGCAACCTGATGCAGAAGGAGGTATCCCTGCCCTTGACAAGGAATTGGAACCCAGTGAGCTTTAAGGTCCCTTCCAACCCAGACTGTTCTGATTCTATAGTGCTGCCTGGGGAAGGAGCAAGAGGGAGTGACCTGCACCTTCCTGATAGATGGAGACCAACAGTGGAGTGTTTGGCTGCAGGGAGGGCTCTGCCTTGGTTGCACTGAGCAGTCCGATGGGTGATGAGCTCAAGGGTTGATGCCTGGCTTGGTCTTTGGGGAACAACAAACATCTCAAACAAACAACAGGTTGTTTATCCTGGAGAAGAGGAGGCTGAGAGGAGACCTCATTACTCTCTACAACTACCCGAAGGGAGGTTGTAGAGAGGAGGGAGCTGGGCTCTTCTCCCAAGGGACAGGGGACAGGACAAGAGGGAATGGCCTCAAACTCCACCAGGGGAGATTTAGGCTAGAGATTAGGAGGAAGTTTTTCACGGAAAGGGTCATTGGGCATTGGAATAGGCTTCCCAGGGAGGTGGTTGATTCCCCCTCCCTGGAGGTGTTTAAGGGACGGGTGGATGAAGTCCTGAGGGACTTGGTTTAGTGTTAGATAGGAATGGTTGGACTAGAAGATCCGATGGGTCCCTTCCAACCTGGTTGTTCTATGATTCTGTGATTCTATGATTCTATGATCTCATTTCTGTTTGGATAAGGATGGTGGAGATAAACGATGGTGCCGAAGTTCCTCATTCCCGGTTCTTTCTAGCCCCATGACATCTTCTGGTCACATCTGTTTGCTAAGATTTTGCAAGTATCAGAGTCCAGACCTGCCTCCTGCCAGCAAAAAAAAACCCCAAAACTAGAACAACTGCTTGTTCTGAGGGCAAGCAACACCCTGAGCTGCAAATTGCCCTTAGAATCATAGAACAACCAGGTTGGAAGAGACCCATCGGATCATCGAGTCCAACCATTCCTATCAAAAACTAAACCATGTCCTTGGTGGAAATCTTGTGGCTAGTGAAGCTCCTCAGCAACCTGACTCACCTCACAGCTCCTCTCCAGAGCTTTTCACCCACTTCATCCGAGGGGAAGGCCTCCAACTCTGTTCAGAAACACGATCGGGGTGAGAAGAATGTGAGGTGCTGGTTTGGTAAGTAGACACTGGGACATTTCTTGCCTTGGGCTCACATTCCCAGTTAACACAACTACAATTAACTGGGCAGGGCTACGAAGCTCGATTGCCTTCTCGGAGCTGGATGACCACTTCCCTGCTCTCCAGGGGAAGGACTCCTGGGAGTTTGGTCTCTCTTGGGGTGCTCATGGATGAGCAGGTGGGAAGGAGGACTAGGTTTTTCTCTGAAGAAGAAGAAGAAGTCAGGGTGGGTCCTGTCCTCCTCGCCTGAAGCAGGTATATATGTGGCAACAAAGGTGCCTTTTCTGGAGGAGAAAGAGAGAAAGGAAAGGAGGAAAATAAGAAAAGGCAGAGAGGATTCTTGGTGCGCCAGAGGGAGCTCTTCCACCACAGATGAGACAGAAATCAGGCTCAGGCTAGAGCTGGAGGCTTAAAAACCTATGTGGTATCACAGTTCTGAGCTTTCCTTCCAGCTCTTTCCAGTCTACGTTAACTGGGATAGGCAGAGCCCTCCCAGTCCAGATTGTCACTGTTATCCATCACTATGACAAGAGCCAGAAAGACCAGCTTGGCACCTCAAGATGAAGCAGTTCCTGATTGAACGATATTCCCACCCCTACTTCATACCCTGGGCTGGAAAATCCCTCCACCTCAGCCTGTTCAAGCATCTCCTCTCCATTTCTCCCCCTCAAGACAGTTTCCACCCCAGCAGGACACTCTCGGTTTGCTTGGCAGGCTGGAGGGAATGCTGGAAAAAGGGTTGGAGGTTGTTGGGAGGGAAGACCTCCCCCTCCTCTCCAGTTAATTGTGGAAAACTGTCCTCCTGAAGCGACAAAGGGAGCCAAAAGGATTCTGAAGCACAATTTCCCATCCCCTGCTGAGGTGCGATGTGTGGTCATGCCTTGCAGATCCTCCATCAGGATCCAAGGGTTGGAGCATCTCCCATCCGAAGACAGGATGAGAGATTTGGGGTCGTTCAGTCTGGAGAAGAGAAGGCTGTAGGGACACCTTAGGGCAGCTTCCAGCAGGGAAAAGGGTTCCAGGGAAGCTGGGGAGGGGCTCTGGAGCAGGGAGTGCAGGGATGGTACAAGTTGAATGGGTTTGAGCTGCAGGAGGGGAGATTGAGATGAGATCTTAGGGAGAAACATTCTCCTGTGAGGGTGAGGAGGCCCTGGACCAGATTTTCCAGAGCAGTGGTGGCTGCCCCATCCCTGGAGGTGTTGAAGACCATGCTGGATGGGGCTTGGAGCCCCTGCTCCAGTGGGAGGTGTCCCTTCCCATGGCAGGAGGTGGGACTGGATGGGCTTTGAGGTCCCTTCCTTCCCAACCCTTTCCATGATTCTGTGATCCTATTGAAGCAGTGACTTAAATAAAGAGATCACAGAACATCATCACAACTCGAGTCCCCTGTCCTGTGTTTTTCACAGTGGGTCAGACTTTGGGTGCCACCTTGCAAACCTCTCCGCACCAAACCAGCCTGGGGAGGAAACTCTCAGTGTCCCACAGAGCCTTCATCTTTATTCTTTCCCCGAAAGGGTTTGCAACTGTGTAGATGTGGCCCTTGTGGAAATGGATTAGCAGGCACAGTGGTGTTGGATGAAGGGTTGGGCTGGATGATCTTATAGAATCATAGAATCTCTAGGTTAGAAAAGACTTTAGATGTCATCAAGTCCAACTGTCCCCGTCCACTACTAAATCAGATCACCAAGCTCCTCATCTACCCAGCTTCTAAACCCCTCCAGTCATGGGGACTTCACCACCTTCCTGGGCAGCCTCTGCCAGGGCCTCAGAACCCTTTCCATGAAGAAATTTTTCCTGATGTCCAATCTGAACCTGCTCTGGAGCAACTTGAAGCCATTTCTTCCTGTCCCTTCTGAGAAGAGACCAACACCTACCTTGCTACAACCTCCTTTCAGTGAGTTGGGAGTCGTAGACAGTGAGAAGGTCTCTCCTCAGCCTCCTCTTCTCTAGACTAAACAACCCCAGAGATATTTTCCAACCTGAATGATTCTATTCTACGTTGGAGACCAGAGGAACCACATGAATTGACAGGAGCTGGCTATGTGCGCTCACAGCCCAGAAACCAACCGAGTCCTGGGCTGCAGCCAGAGCCGTGTGGCCACCAGGGCCAGGGAGAGGATCCTGAGACCCACCTGGAGTCCTGTCTCCAGCTCTGGAGTCCTCGGCACAGGGAGGACACGGAGCTGGTGGAGTGAGTCCAGAGGAGGTCATAGGGATGATGTGAGGGCTGGAGAACCTCCTGCAGGAGGCAGAGAGAGTTGGGGTTGTTCATCCTGGAGAAGAGAAGGCTTCGGGGAGACCTTAGTGCAGCTTCCAGTACCTGAAGGGGCTACAAGAAAGCAGGGGATGGACTACTTACACTGTCATGGACAGATAGGATGAGGGGGAATTGCTTTAAATTGGAGAAGGGAAGATTTAGACTGGACACAAGGAGGAATCTTCATGAAGAGGGTGATGAGGCAGCGGAACAAGTTGCCCAGGGAAGCTGTGTCTGCCCCATCCCTGGAGGTGTTCAGGGCCAGGTGGGATGGGGCTTGGAGCCCCTGATCCAGTGGGAGGTGTCCCTGCCCGTGGCAGCAATTTGGAATTAGATGATCTTTAAGGTCTCTTCCAACTTCAACCTTTCAATTCTACGTTTTGACGAATTAACTCTATCTCTCCCTGTCCCACCATGAGTCGCTCACCTTGGGGGCCGTAGCAGGCTTCATGCTCCTGCTGGCAACGGGATGGAGGAGCTATGATATTATTGATAAATCGCTTGGTGTCCCCCACCGTAAAAGAACGAAGAAACGCTCAATTTGTCCCATCGAGAGAGGGACAGAGCCCCTGCCAACAGGAGCAGAAGCCGTGCTGGCCAGCGTGTGTGCACTCTGTGGGACTGGGAGCTCCCAACCCCAGACATATGGTTTAAATATTCTAATAGATGTGGTAATCCTTTCGGTTTCCAACTAATGTTCTGGTCGAGTCGATTTATGGTAACGCTATCTTAAGCAATGAGGGCAATAAAAAGAGTTTTAAATGTGAAGATTTTTTTTTTCTCTCTCTCTCTCCATGCTATTTTTTTTAAATAGGGATTTTTTTTTCCCCTTCTTCGTCTTCTTTTTATAAACAGCGTTTTCTTTGTGCTCTGTTTAAAGTCATCGGGGGTTGAGATCCTGCCAGAGCTACTCGCTGCCTGTGAAGCAGATACACACCTTGCTGGGAAACGAGTCTTAGAGTCATAGAATAGTTTCGATTGGAAGGGACCTTAAAGCCAGTCCAGTTCCAGACCCCTGCGATGGGCAGGGACACCTCCCGCTAGGTCAGAAGCTTCAAGCCCCATCCAACCTGGTCTTGAACACCTCCAGTTGGACCTGGATGGGATTTGAAGCCACTTCTGACCCAAATCATTCCATGATTCTATGATTCTATCTTGTGACAGAATCGGAAACTTTTGGTCCGGGTAGTGGACCCCTCCTCCTAAATTTTTATTCTCTGCATACTAAGAAGGCACCAGGATGGATTCATGTCCTGGCCTCTGCAGTCCCGTCCTGGCCTCTGCAGTCCCACCCTGTCCCCAAACCAGAAATTAAATCATCTTTGATGAAGGGCATCTCGAGGAGAAGACTGTGCTCATCACAGAATCATTGAGGTTGGAAAAGACCTCAGATCATCCAACCGTCAGCCCAGCACTACCCTTCCTACTAAACCATGTCCTGAAGTGGACAGGGAGCCCTGTTCAATGCCTTCATCAATGACCTGGATGAAGGCATTGAGGGTACCCTTAGCAAGTTTGCAGATGACACTAAGCTGGGTGGAAATGTGGATCTGCTGGAGGGTCGGGAGGCTCTGCAAAGGGACCTAAACAGGCTGGATCCATGGGCTGAGTCCAATGGGATGTGGTTTAACACGGCCAAATGCCGCATCCTGCACTTGGGGCACAACAACCCTATGCAGAGCTACAGACTGGGAGAAGTCTGGCTGGAAAACTGCCAGGAGGAGAGGGACCTGGGGGGGTTGGTTGACAGCCGACTGACCATGAGCCAGCAGTGTGCCCAGGTGGCCAAGAAGGCCAATGGCATCCTGGTTTGGATCAGAAATGGTGTGACCAGCAGGGCCAGGGATGTTCTCCCTCTGTACTCAGCACTGGTGAGGCCGCTCCTTGAATCCTGTGTTGAGTTGTGGGCCCCTCAGCACAAGAAGGATGTTGAGGCTCTGGAGAGAGTCCAGAGAAGACCAATGAGACTGGTGAAGGGGCTGGAGAACAGGCCCTATAAGGAGCGTCTGAGAGAGCTGGGGGTGTTTATCCTGGAGAAGAGGAGGCTGAGAGGAGACCTCATTTCTCTCTGCAACTCCCTGAGAGGAGGTTGTGGAGAGGAGGGAGCTGGGCTCTTCTCTCAAGTGACAGGGGACAGGACGAGAGGGAATGGCCTCAAGCTCCGCCAGGGGACATTTAGGTAGAGATTAGGAGAAATTTTTTCACAGAAAGGGTCATTGGGCATTGGAACAGGCTGCCCAGGGAGGTGGTTGATTCCCCTTCCCTGGAGGTGTTTAAGGGACAGGTAGACGAGGTCCTGAGGGACATGGGTTAGTGTTTGATAGGAATGGTTGGACTCGATGATCTGATGGGTCTCTTCCAACCTGGTGATTCTATGATTCTAGGTGCTGAACACAAGGGTCAAATAGATTTTTTTCCCCGCCTTGCTTGCCTTCTTTTCCTGGCAAATTGGAACACAAATGAGTGTTTCCCAGCAGTTCGGGAGGAACGGTCATGCCAACTGCACCCAAGGCTCCAGCTCTTCTGTCTTTCTTTGAAGGAGCTTCCAAGAAGAGACCTGATCCTCTATCATTTGGACATCTCAATGTCTGGTCTTGGATGCAACAACCGCCCCGAAGGGACCAGAAGGAGACACTCACACTGCCATGAGCCAGGAAGGCTCCTCATGCCATTCCCAAGCTCAGAAGAGGACAATGATCTCAGTTTTTCAGTCGAGCCCTGCCTGGCTTGTTTTGTCTACGTCTTTGGAGGAGAAACAGTAAAAATCGGGCACCAGAAATGCGCAGTGTGTAGAGCAGGGAAGGATCTGTCCCAACCCACTGGAGACAGTGACTCTGGCATCACACGATGAGACCCACCTCTCTCTCTGCGAGCGATTTCCAATCCACCGACATATGAGCCTTCTGGACCACTTTGAAAAAGTGGCTCATTCAACAAAAGCCTTTTTAGTCTTCGTTGCGAAGTCAAAGGCGGCTTTCACGTCAGGCTGGGCCGGGTCAGGTTTCATTTGCTTGGAGATAAATGGCTTTGTCAGCAAAAAAATCTTTTTCTGGATTCTATTTTATTTCTTTTTTTCCTGTTGGAAAATTTGAATGATTTGATTTCCTGGGAATTCTCAGCAAGTAAAAAAAAAAAAAAAAAAAGTGAAGTTTTAGACAAGAAAGCTGAATATTCAGCGTTTGGGTATCAGTCCCACAAAATCTGGGAGGTTTTTTCCCCAGTTAGAAAGTGTGAACCTTCCCAGGACTTAATTTGATTTTTGATTGACTTGACTTGATTTTTTTTTTTTTATTTTCTTGATTTGTGAAGAGGAAGGGAGGGCAGGGACAGGACAAGGGGGATGGGTTCAAGCTGCAAGAGGGGAGATTGAGGTGAGATCTTAGGGAAAAATGTTCTCCTGTAAGGGTTGGGAGGCTCTGGTCCAGGTTGCCCAGAGCAGTGGTGGCTGCTCCATCCCTGGAGGGGTTCAAGGCCAGGTTGGATGGGGCTTGGAGCCCCTGATCCAGTGAGAGGTGTCCCTGCCCATGGCAGGGAGGTCAGAATTGGATGGGATTTGAGTTCTCTTCCAACTCAAATCATTCTATGGTTCTATGAACACATTGTATGGTAAAAATTCAGGCTGGTGCCTTGTCAAAGCACAGGAGACTGTGAATATTACATGATGGCTTTCAAAATTCTCGTCTTGTTCATGTATGTAGCATGAGGAGTGGCTGAGAGAGCTGGGAGTGTTTAACCTAGAGAAGAGGAGGCTGAGAGGAGACCTCATTGTTCTCTATAACTACCTGAAAGGCGGTTGTAGAGAGGAGGGAGCTGGGCTCTTCTGCCGAGGGACAGGGGACAGGACAAGAGGGAATGGCCTCAAGCTCCACCAGGGGAGATTTAGGCTAGAGATTAGGAAGAAGTTTTTCACGGAAAGGATGATTAGGCATTGGAACAGGCTGCCCAGGGAGGTGGTTGAGTCACCTTCCCTGGAGGTGTTTAAGGGACGGGTAGATGAGGTCCTGAGGGACATGGTTTAGTGTTTGATACGAATGGCTGGACTCGATGATCTGATGGGTCTCTTCCAACCCGGTTGTTCTATGATTCTATGATTCTATGAAGTTCTCCCCTCATTTACCTTTCCCAGTCCTACCCTGGTACCAGCATGAAATCTCCCTGTGCTGCCCAGGGAGGGGGTTGATTCACCTTCCCTGGAGGGGTTTAAGGGACGGGTGGACGAGGAGCTGAGGGACAGTGATTGATGGGAATGGTTGGACTCGATGATCCCATGGGCCTCTTCCAACCTGGTGATTCTATGATCTCAACTTCCTATGTTAAAATCTTGAACCAAATTCCATTTCAGTTATGTTGATGGGAAGGGTTTCAGAGTGAAGGTGGAAAAAAATTCCTATCAGATCAGATGTTTTGTTATTCATAGGATCATATAATGGTTTGGGTGGGAAGGGACCTCAAAGCCCATCCAGGTCCACCCCTTGCCATGGGTAGGGATGCCTCCCACTGGATCAAGTTCTTCAGCCCTTGGATCATCTCCGTGGCCTCCTCTGGACTTGCTCCACCAGCTCCGTGTCCTCCCTGTGCTGAAGACTCCAGAGTTGGAACCAGGACTCCAGGTGGGTCTCAGGATCCCTGGTGGCCCTGGTGGCCACGCGGCTCTGGCTGCAGTCCAGGACTCGGTTGTTTTCTGGGCTATGAGCGCACGTTGGTGGCTCTTGTTGAGCTTCTCCTCCCCCAGCACCCCAAGTCCTTCTCCTCGGGGTTTCTCCCAAGCTGTTCTCCACTCAGCCTGTGCTTGGGATTAAAGTTCCTTTTCAGAGATCCCTTTCTGCAGAGAAGGAGAAGCCTGTTGGCTGTGAGGGTTAAACATGACTGCTTTATGGCACCATCTCTTTATACACTGGTATGGATTATGTAGAAGCCAGAGCAGAAGTGGAGGAGAAGAAAAATGTATGACTTGGTCATAAAAAACTTATTCACAACAGCAGCTGAAGCAGAACAAAACTTTGTTCAAGTCAACTGGAGCACATCTCCTGCAAGGACACGCTCCAGGAGAAACGGCTCCAGGTTTCTACTGCTCCCAGCCTGCTGGGAAGGGCTCATGGCAGCAGATCCAGGGGGAGGGTTCATTCTCCTGGGCTGCAGCAAGAAGCTACTAATGGCATCTCAGACATCTGAAGCCCCAACCACTAGTAACTCCCTCAAGGACCATATGTGCAAAGTGCTCTCCAGAAGGTAAAGGAATAGACATGCAGGACTGGTTTGGGTTGGAGGGACCTTAAATCCCATCCAGTTCCAACCCTCTGCCATGGACAGGGACATCTCTTGCTGGATCAGGTTGCTCAAAGCCTCTCTCAGCTTGGCCTTGAACACCTCCAGGGATGGGTCATCCCTCTCCAGAAGGTAAAGGAATAGACATGCGCGACCTCACCTGGTTTTCCATTCCTCTCTTTGCCATCTCCTGTGTTTCAGGTCCATTTTTTGGTCAAGCCAGAAGCTTCTGGAGTGCAAAAACAGGGAGTTCCTTGGAGCTGGAATAATAATAAAAAAAAAAAAAAAACCCAACTCCCCCCTCTCCTCAGCTGAAGGTTGTCAGCAAGTTGCTTTTGTCAGCAAGCTTTGCCACCTCCAGCTGTGTTCTCGGCAGCCCCTACAGAGATTTGGCTTCTTCGCCACTTCTTGAGAAGCCGACCTCTGTGGAGAACCCGCAGGGCTGCAGGAAGAGGGAGGCTGGCCCAGAAGGGGCCTTGCTCTTCCCCCAAGTCAGCGTGAAACGAAATGTTGCTGAGAGAAGAAGGAACGAGGGGCTTATGCCACATTTCCAACGAGACGTGAAACCGAAGCCCTGAACCCCTTCCCTGCTCCTGGGGAGAGCTTCACCAGAGCCAGTGTCCAAGCACAGTCTGCTTTCCAAACTGAAAATAGGTGTTTATCCTCCAAGAACCAAGTTCCTCTTGCAGATACAACCAGATCTAGAGCTTCTTTCTACTGTTTCAACTGCTGATAAGCAGAAGGCACCGTCCACAGTATTGGTTAATCACAAGATTGCCAAGATGCTCTGTCTTTCAGGAAGGGTGTGCTCTCCATCCAACAACTCCTTGAAACATTTTTCCTTTCTCACTTCCAAGATTAAACATCATGGAATCATGGAATGGTTTGGGTCAGAAAGGACCTCAGAGCCCATCCAGTTCCACCCCCTGCCATGGGCAAGGACACCTCCCACTGGATCAGGGGCTCCAAGCCTCATCCAACATGGTTTTCAACACCTCCAAGGATGGGGCACCCACCACTACTCTGGGAAGCCTGTTCCAGGGTTTCCCCACCCTCACAGGAGAACATTTCTCCCCAAGGTCTCATCTCCATCTCCCCTCTTGCAGCTCAAAACGGTTCCCCTCATCCTCTCCCTGCCCTCCCTGATCCAGAGCCCCTACCCAGCTCTCCTGGAGCCCCTTTCAGCACTGGAAGCTGCTCTAAGGTCTCCCTGGAGCCTTCTCTTCTGCAGGCTGAACAACCCCAACTCTCTCAGCCTCCTACGGGAGGTTCTCCATCTCTTGGATCATCTCCGTGGTCTCCTCTGGACTCTCTCCAACAGCTCCATGTCCTTCTTGTGCTGAGGATTCTAGACACCAAGCACTTCTTCTTCAAGTTCCCTGGGGCTCTTCGCTGGTCCTGGAAATATTACTCAGGTCTAAATGACGTTGTTGCCCTTTCATCTCCCAGTGAGTGACTAGAAATAACCAGTTTCACATTGGAGGGAGATGAATGATGAGACTGAGACTTGTTTGTCTCCTATCATATAATCACCAGGTTGGAAAAGACCTCTTGGATCATTGAGTCCTGCCCTGGGCTATCACACGAGGGATTTTTTGGAGAGTTAAGACACCATTCAAGTTCCATCCTTCAGTCACAGAATCACAGAATCACCAGGTTGGAAAAGACCCACAGGATCATGGAGTCCAACCATTCCCATCAATCATTAACCCATGTCCCTCAGCACCTCGTCCACTCGTCCCTTAAACCCTCCAGGGAAGGTGACTCAACCCCTTCCCTGGGCAGCCTTTGCCACTGCCCAATGACCCTTTCCAGGAAATATTTTTTCCTGATGTCCAGCCTGATGCGAGGATGTTCAAACCTATTAAACCACGTCCTGAAGAACCTTTCATCTACATGATTTTTTAACCCCTCCAGGAATGGAGACTCCACCACTGCTGTGGGCAGCCTCTGACAGGGCTTCACTGTTCTTTCAGTAAATACATTTTTCCAAATATCCAATCTAATCCTCCGCTGGTGCAACTTGAGACCATTTCTTCTCATCCGATCACTTGTTATTTGGGAGAGGAGACCAACCACCACCTCACTACAACCTCCTTTCAGGTAGATATAGAGAGCAATGAGGTTTCCCTTCAGCCTCCTCTTCTCCAGGATAAACACCTCCAGTTCTCTCAGCTGCTCCTCTTCTTCTCCAGCCCCTTCCCCAGCTCCAAGTCCCTCAACCACTCGAGTACTCCTGGGCTCTAGACTCTTTCTCAGCTATGTCCCCTTCTCTGGACACGCTCCAGCCCCTCCAGCTCTTTCTTGCACTGAGGGGCACGGAACTGACCCCAGGATTCCAGGTTTGGCCTCCCCAATGCTGAGTCCATGGGGACAATCCCTTCCCTGCTCCTGCTGGCCACCCCATGACTGATCCAAGCCAGGATGCTTGTGGCCTTCTTGGCCACCTGGGCCACCGCTGGCTCCTGTTCAGCCCCCGTTGACCAGCACCCCCAGGTCCTTTTCCACCAGGCAGCTTTCCAGCCGCTCTTCCCCAAGCCCCGAGCTGCATGGGGTAAGAGCTCTTCGCCGCGCTCCAGTTAAGCAACTGCTGGCCGACCGCCGTTCCTCGATATAAAACCTTTAATGAAAGATTGTAGCTCTTGCAGGAAATCTAATAACAAGCAGTAGCAGATATTTCAAGACCATCTTCTTTGGATTCGTTTTCGACCTTGTACTGCTGCCATTTCTCCAGTGGAAGAGGCCAACCAAGACATTCATTTCGTTCGTGGGGCTGGGAGTCAGAGAAAAACTGAGTTTTCCTGCTGAGGGGAATCACAAAACCCTGTCTGGACTGTATATATTCCTGAACTGCTCCTGACCCCTGGCGTGCTCCCTTCGCAGCATGGAAAGGAAAAAGAATTAAGGAGGAGAAACAAAGCTTGACTCCAACAGGGACAATGTTATTCATTTTCTTTTTGTTTTTACACAGCAGAACCCAAAATAGAGTTTTTATCCATGTAAAACATTTATTGAAGACTTGAGATTTCTCATCCTTCAGGTCTGGCTCAGTGGGAGAAATCAAGGAGCTGGATTTACTTTTGCCTTTTTCTTTTTTTTTTTTTTCCCCCAACACGGAAATGAGAGGAGTTGATAAAAAACATAGCCACAGGTTTACCTGCCTTCAAAAGCCACCCAGCTGGCCAAACCGCACGGTCCTCATTAACACCTGGAATTTCAGCATCTGAAGTAATTTCTCATCACTTTTTTTTTTTTTTTTTAACGCCAGATGAAATGCTTGATATTTTTTTGAGGGTGAAAATTCAGGTTATTTATTGGGCTTGCAGAGGAACAAGGAGGGGGTGAGTGGGAACTTGGTGGAGGGTAAGAGGAATTCCTGGAACTTGGATGAGCTGGGAGGAAAGTCGGTAGATTTATCTCCTTGGAAAGGACCACGTTGAGGCGTCGCAGATGCCGGAGCTGTCCAAACGCCGTACGGTAGCGTCTGAGTCAAACCTCCGGGGAGGTCTCTGCTCTGCATGCAGCCTTTTCCCAACAGCAGCAGAGAGAGATTGTCGGAGCCGTGACTGGATCAGGAAAAACCTGCTGGCTTTCCGTGGTCGCCATCCCACTCTGAGCTCCACCAGATCAAGCACTTGGAAACGGGTCTGGGGATGTGGATGAACTCGAGGATCACCAGAGGAACGTATCCTACTTGAAGCGCCCTCCTGAAGAAAATAAGCGGAAATCAAACTTGCCCCCATGCCCATCATGGTCTTTGCTCCCATTCTTATGGGTGATGCACTTAACTGAGACTCCTCAGGAATCTTTCTGCTGCAATACAACTCGGTTTTCATAGAATCATAGAATCACCAGGCTGGAAGAGACCCACCGGATCATTGAGTCCAACCATTCCTGTCAATCACTAAACCATGTCCTTCAGCACCTCGTCCACCCATCCCTTAACACCTCCAGGGAAGGTGAATGAGCCACCTCCCTGGGTAGCCTATTCCAATGCCCAATGACCCTTTCCATGAAAAACTTCTTCCTGATGTCCAGCCGAAATCTCCCCTGGTGGAGCTTGAGAACATTCCCTCTCATCCAGTCCCCTGGGAGAAGACCCCAGCTCCCTCCTCTCCACAACCTCCTCTCAGGGAGTTGTAGAGAGGAATGAGGTCTCCTCTCAGCCTCCTCTTCTCCAGGAGAAACACCCCCAGCTCTCTCAGACGCTCCTCATAGGGCCTGTTCTCCAGCCCCTTCACCAGCCTCGTTGCTCTTCTCTGGACTCGCTCCAGAGCCTCAACATCCTTCTTGTGCTGAGGGGCCCACAACTCAACACAGGATTCAAGGAGTGGTCTCACCAGTGCTGAGGTTTTACTTCAGCCCCACCACTTTGCTTCCTGAGTGCCTGGGGCCTCGGTTTTTTTCACTGAATAACTGCCTTGGCACCACAGAATCACAGAACAACCAGGTTGGAAGGGACCCATCGGATCTTCTAGTCCAACCATTCCTATCTAACACTAAACCAAGTCCCTCAAGACCTCATCCACACCATCTTCCCACATCCTTGATCTCTCCTTGAAGTCCAGCAGAAGGACTAAGGACTAGTCCAGCCTACTAAGGTGGACTAGTTTAAATAGCTAAAGTTTTCTAGCGGATCCATAATCTTTAACAGGGACCTTCTGGGCTAAAGACATAGAATAGAAGAGTTGTTGAGGCTGGAAAAGACCTCTAAGGTCATCAAGTCTAAGCAACAACACAATACCAACATGTCCGCTAATCCATGGGCTGAAGCACCACATCTACAGTTCTTTTGAACTTCTTTGGGGCTGGTGATGCCACCACTCCCCTGGACAGCCTCTTCCAATGCTTCACTACCCTTCCAGCAAGGAAATGTTTCCTAACATCCAATCTAAACCTTCCCTGGTGCAACTTGAGGCTGTTCCCTCTTGTCCTATCGCTTGTTACTTGGAGGAAGAGATCAACACCCACCTTGCTACAACCTCCTTTCAAGCAGTTGTAGACAGTGATAAGTTCTCCCCTCAGCCTCTGCTTCTCCCAGGAAGGTGGTTGATTCACCTTCCCTGGTGGTGTTTAAGGTGCAGGTGGATGAGGTGCTGAGGGACATGTGTTAGTGTTTGATAGGAATGGTTGGACTCGATGATCCGGTGGGTCTCTTCCAACCTGGTGATTCTATGATTCTCCAGGCTGAACAATCCCAGTTCCCTCAGCTCATCCCCATAAGACTTGTGCTCCAGACCCTTCCCCTGCTCCATCACCCTCCTCCGGACACGCTCCAGCAGCTGCTGCTCTAGAGGCTCAATATCTTCTACTGAGAAGCCCAAAAGCAAACTGAGGATTCATGGTGCAGCCTCACGAATGCTCAGCATAGGGGAACAACCTCTGCTCTTCTGCTGCTGCTGGTCATGCAATTCCTGATCCGAGCCAGGATGCTCCTGGCCTTCTTGGCCACCTGGACCACTGCTGGCTCACGTCCAGCTGGCACGAAGCTGAGTTCTTCACCGCATACAAAACTCCTTTGGTACAGGCTGCTTACAGACTTTCATCTTTCCAGTTGCATCACCTGCCCACAACCTACTTTTTGAGGAGAGCTCAGGAAGTCCGTGGGAGGACTTCAAGCACAGCAAGAAGAGGCTCCTTCCCTCTCCTCTTTTATCGGTAATTGCTTCCTCTCTCATTTAGCACAACCTCATTGCCACCGAGCTCCTGGTCCTCCACCAAGCCCTGCATCCTGACAGCTGTGATCTCTTCACCCCTGTGCTCCCATTTGGTCCTTGATTCTCTCTACCAACCCCCCAGGCTTTTTTTTCAAGGTCTCCTGTAGGAAAATCCTCATCATTCATAGAACCATAGGATGGTTTGGGTTGGAAGGGACCTTGAAGATCATCCAGTTCCAATTGCTCTGCCTTGGACAGGGGCACCTCTCACTGGATCAGGGGCTCCAAGCATCATTAAACTTGGCCTTGAACACCTCCGGGCGGGGCAGCTACCACTGCTCTGGGCAACCTGGGCCAGGGTCAACTCAGCATCGCAGGAGAGCATTTCTTCCTAAGATCTCACCTGAATCTCCCCTCTTTCAGCTCTAAACCATTCCCTTTGTCCTATCTCTGCACTCCCTGATTAAGAGCCCCTCCTCATCTTTACTGGAGCCCCTTTCCCTACTGGAAGCTGCTCCAAGGTCTCTCTGGAGCCTTCTCTTCTCCAGGATGAACAACCCCAACTCTCTCAGCCTCCTCCGGGAGGTTCTCCAGCCCTCACATCGTCTCTGTGGCCTCCTCTGCACTCGCTCCACCACCTCCATGTCCTCCCTGTGCTGAGGCCTCCAGAGCTGGAGCCATGACTCCAGTTTGGTCTCAGGATCCCCTCCCTGCCCCTGGTGGCCACACGGCTCTGGCTGCAGCCCAGGACACGAAGGGTTTCTGAACTGCAAGCTCTCATTGCCAGATCATGTTAAGCTTTTCATCCACCCTCAAGTCCTTTATTTGAGCATCCAAGGGGTAATAAAAATGTGTTTGGGTAAGAAAGGGAGACTCTGAGAGCCATCTAGCATCATCTAAATGGATATAATTATACAGGGTATAAACCCTTAGAGTTTCTAAGAAACAAAGGGGAAGAGTAGAGAAAACAACATGAAGAGGGAAGTGGGACCAACCCCCTTCACCAGCTGAAATTCATGAACCCCTGATGCTCCTACTGGTTGGAAATAGGAGGGCTGGGCAGGCTACATAAGGTAAGAGGACCATGATCAGTGGGGTGAGTGCTGGAGATATGGTTTAGTGTTTGATAGGAATGGTTGGACTTGATGATCCGATGGGTCTCTTCCAACCTGGTGATTCTATGGAGTGGGAGAGCTCTGAGGAGCAATAAACTGGTAAGACCTTATTTCTTCTGACTGGTTTATGGAGATGTAGCTTCTGGATGGGATTTTAAGCCTTAGCCACTCTGCAAAAGTGGAATAAGAAGGTGTCCTTAATGCTCTCTATTGAGTAAATGTGGTGACTCTCTTAGGTGTATGTGTCTACTCTCTGGGTGTCCAGAGCTGAATCTTATACTAAATCTCTCTTTCAGGAGAGGCTCCTTATACCTGCTGGGCTGCAGTATTATTGGGGCCCAGATGTCCTTTGGTACATCAGTGATTCCCAAGCTCTTGTATACACAAGTTTTACTTTTATAGAATCATAGAATCACTAGGTGGGAAAGGACCAACTGGATCATGGAGTCCAACCCTTCCCATCAATCACTAACCCATGTCCCTCAGCACCTCATCCACCTGTCCCTTAAACCCTCCAGGGAAGGGGAATCAACAAACTCCCTGTGCAGCTTCTGACAGTGCCCAATGACCCTTTCCAGGAAATATTCCATCCTGATATCCATCCTGACCCTCCCCTGGTGGAGCTTGAGGCCATTCCCTCTCGTCCTGTCCCTTGGGAGAAGAGCCCAGCTCCCTCCTCTCCACAACCTCCTCTCAGGGAGTTGCAGAGAGCAATGAGGTTTCCCCTCAGCCTCCTCTTCTCCAGGAGAAACACCCCCAGCTCTCTCAGCCGCTCCTCTTCTTCTCCAGCCCCTTCACCAGCTTTGTTGCTCTTCTCTGGACTTGCTCCAGAGCCTCAACATCCTTCTTGTGGAGAGGAGCCCACAACTGACTCCAGGATTCGAGCTTTAGTCTCCCCAGGGCCAAGTCCAGAGGGAGAAGAACCTCCCTGGCCCTGCTGGCCACGCCGGGCTTTCTCCAAGCCAAGCTACCCTTGGCCTTCTTGGCCCCCTGGGCCCCTGATGGCTCGTCTTCAACTAATCCTCCCCAAGTCCTTCTCCTCCAGCCACTTTCCAGCCAGACTTCTCCTAGGCTGGAGCTGCTCCGGGTTGTTGTGCCCCAGGTGCAGGGCTTGGCATTTGGCCTTGTTAAGGATCATGACATTGGTCTCTTCCTACTTTCTTTCCCTGATTTCTTGCTGACCATCTTCGTCAACCCTTAGTGCCTAGAATCTGGGTTCCTCTTCAGGGTTGATGATGTTCCCAGTGTATCTTTTGGTTAAAAACGTGACCTGGCCTGAGAGGCCTTGGGGAAGGTTGGGTTCAGCTCTGCTGCCCTAGGTCAAAGCTAGCAAATATATCGAGTCGCTGGATTCTGATGGAAATATGTTGAAGTCATCAATCAGTAAATTAATAAAATAATTTCTCTGTTAAATGGAGCTCAAATTTATTAAGGATGTTACCTTAAATAAGGAAAGCGAGGGCTGGAAACATACTTTCGAGGTCTCTAACTGCTCTCAGTCCATCATTAAAACACTGTTAGAATTGTAAGCAGCTGCCAGGATCTTCAATTATCAGAAACAATGACCTGCCAGGAGAAAACTGTGAATGCCAGAGTTTGCTCTTTGGCTGAGCAAGGAACAAGAAGAAATATGAAGTACCTTTTGCGACTGATACACAAGGCAAAACTTCTCCCTGAAGAATTGGTTTCCCCTTCTAAAATCTCCCATTATTAGATGTTAAGGGCTTTTTCACAGAATCACTAGGTTGGCCACCTGGGCCACTGCTGGCTCATGTTCAGTCGCTCTCAACCAACACCCCCCGGTCATAGAATCATAGAATCACCAGGTGGGAAGAGACCTGTCGGATCATCGAGTCCAACCATTCCTATCAAACACTAAACCCATGTCCCTCAGCACCTCATCCACCCGTCCCTTAAACACCTCCAGGGAAGGTGAATCAACCCCCTCCCTGGGCAGCCTGTTCCAATGCCCAATGACCCTTTCCATGAAAAACTTCCTTCAAATCTCTAGCCTAAATCTCCCCTGGTGGAGCTTGAGGCCATTCCCTCTTGTCCTGTCCCCTGTCCCTTGGGAGAAGAGCCCAGCTCCCTCCTCTCTATAACCTCCTTTCAGGTAGTTGGAGGGAGCAATGAGGCCCAGGTCCCTCAACTGCTTGAGAACTCCTGGACTCTAGACCCTTTCTCAGATATGTCCCCTTCTCTGGACACGTTCCAACCCCTCCAGGTCTTTCTTGCACTGAGGGGCACAGAACTGACCCCAGGATTCGAGGTTTGGCCTCCCCAATGCTGAGTCCAGGGGGACAATCCCTTCCCTGCTCCTGCTGGCCACCCCACAGCTGATCCAAGCCAGGATGCTTGTGACCTTCTTGGCCACCTGGGCCACTGCTGGCTCCTGTTCAGCCCCCGTTGACCAGCACCCCCAGGTCCTTTTCCACCAGGCAGCTTTCCAGCTGCTCTTCCCCAACCCTGGATGGGGTTGTTGTATCTCTAGTGCGGGACTGGCCATTTGGTCTTGAACCTCGTCCTGTTGGCCTCAGCCCATGGATCCAGCTTTTTTTAGAGACTCCAGTTCATTAGCTTACATGGAAGAAAAAAATTCTGCTTAAAGTTTTTATGTGGATGTGACAAAATGAAACACTTTGTCTTCCTACATATATATATGTTATAATGTCCTCAAACTACTCTGGACTGGTCTTTCTAACTTGGCTCTGTGTGCTTGGCAAGGGATGTGCTTGAAACTTGTGTTTCTCAAGCTGCTGCAACCCAACAAAGACAACAGGGCTGTGATGCTCTGATCCCATTTCATGTATGAGGTAAGAACAGTCAGGAGCTTCTTGGCAGGCACAAATCAAGTGGGAAATTTCCTTTGAGTGTTTGGGCTGCTGTTGCACACATCCAGAACCAAACCTGGGAACAGGAGGCTTTGTGCCGGTGATGTTCAGGCATGTAATGAAGAAATGACTCCCATACCGTGAAGCTTATGGTTACAATGCTCCAATCTGTGTTTGGGAGCTGGGGTGACCATGTTTAATCTCTGAGCTGAGAAATGAGGTGAAAGGAGGTTGTGGAGAGGAGAGAGCTGGGCCCTTCTTCCAAGGGACAGGACTAGAGGGAATGGCCTCAAACTCCACCAGGCGAGGTTCAGGCTGAACTATAGGAAAAAAATTTTCCAGAAAGGGTCATTGGACAGTAGTAGAGTCTGCCCAGGGAGGGGGTTGAGTCACCTTCCCTGGAGGTTTTAAGGGACAGGTGGATGAGGTGCTGAGGGACATGGGTTAGTGATTGATGGGAATGGTTGGACTTGATGATCTGGTGGGTCTTTTCCAATCTGGTGATTCTAGGATTCTATGAATATCTTGTGTCTGGGTCGAATATGGTGTTAAAAGTAGTGCTGGCTCCTGCTTTCCTTTGGACACGAAAGAGCAGCAACTTCTGGTACTACGAGAGCTTTATCCTATCCTTTTCACGGAAAGGGACACTGGGCATTGCAATAGGCTGCCCAGGGAGGTGATTGATTCCCCTTCCCTGGAGGTGTTTAAGGGACGGGTAGACGAGGTCCTGAGGGACATGGTTTAGTGTTTGATAGGAATGGTTGGACTCGATGATCCGATGGGTCTCTTCCAACCTGGTGATTCTATGATTCTATCCTGATATAGCTGGTTATATCCTATCCTGTTATAGCTGGACCAAGAGGGTCTGAGGGATTGGTAGAAATAAATCTTATACTAGTGTGTAAGCCACCCATTCTGGGGATTGAGCATATCCTAAAAACATGAAATGGTTTGGGTTCAGAGGGAAATTAAAGCCTATCCAGGTTCAACACCCTGTTGTGGGCAGGGACACCTCCCACTGGAAGCGGTTGCTTGAAGCCTTGTCCAACCTGGCCTTGCACAGAATCATGGAATCATGAAATAGTTTGGGTTTGGAAGGACCAAAAGATCAACTAGTTCTGACCCTCCTGCCACGGGCAGGGACATCTCCCACTGGATCAGGCTGCCCAAGGCCCCATCCAACCTGGCCTTGAACACCTCCAGGGATGGGGCAGACACAGCTTCCCAGGGTAACCTGTTCCAGGGCCTACTCACCCTCATCACGGAGAAATTCCTCCTTATGTCCAGTATAACTCTGCCCCTCTCCAGTTTATCCCCATTACCCCTCATCCTATCACTCCAAGCATTTGTGGACAGTCCATCCCCAGCTTTCTTGTAGCCCCTTCAGGTATTGCAAGGTTGCTCTAAGGTCTTCTTGTCTCCAGACTGAACAAGTCCAACTCTCTCCAGGTGCTCCAGCCCTCAGATCATCTTTGCAGCCTCCTCTGGACCTGTTCCAACAGTAATTTCCACCCTACATTGTAGTAGCTGTACAGTGGACATGGTGTTGTTCTGACAGGTGGACTGGATGATCTTAGAGGTCTTTTCCAGCTTTAATGATTCTGTGGTTAAATCAGATCTGCAGTAACCGGTTGCTGCTTGAACTGCAGAGTGAGACTGGTTTGAGATTTAACCCATACTACTCTGACACTTCCAAACAGATAATATTGTCATGGTCCTGAGAAGGAGATACAGTCTCAATCCTGTGCATCAAATCCTCAGCACAAAAAGGACATGGACATGTTAGAGTGAGTCCTGTGGAGGCCACAAGGGAGATCAGAGGGCAGAAGCACTTCCCAAATGAGGACAGGCTGAGAGATAAATTGGTCCAGCCTGGAGAAGAGAAGGCTCCATGGAGACCTTGGAGAAGCTTCCAGCACTGAAAGAGACTCCAGGAAAGCTGGAGAGAGGCTGTTGATCAGGGAGGGCAGGGATAGGATGAGGGGAAGGGTTTTCAGCTGCAAGATTCCCATTGAGATGAGATCTTACGGAGAAATGTTTTCCTGTCAGGTTGGTGGCTGCCCCATCCCTGGAGGTGTTCAAGGACAGCTTGGATGGGGCTTGGAGCAACCAGATCCAGTGGGAGGGTGGAACTAGATGATCTTTAAGATCCCTTCCACCCCTAACTATTCTATGATTCTTATGGAAAACAGAACCTTAACCTAAACAGAGACTGCATTTTTTTTTTTTTTTTTTTTTTTACTAGCGAAAACACAGCTTTCTCACCCAAAGCTCTGATGGAAACCCAGCCAGGAGGCCACAATAAACCATCTTCAAGGCAGAACATGTGTGGCAAAGCAGGAAAGCTGATCCCTTCCCCAGGCACCTGTTGGGTGGTGACGCATGGAGCGGAGACTGCTCTCCTTCTTTGTGGAGCTGGTGGAAACCATCCGAGTGAGTGAGTGAGGGGAGAGAAGGTGATAACAGCTCGTTTGTCTTCAAATGGTCCAGATCTGCCAGACTTTAAAGGGGTAATTTTAGGAATTAACCTGTTTGCTGCTTTTTGTAGGGTGATATCTTAATAACCATGTGCAGCTGGGTCCTGGATGACTCCAGGGGCTGCAGATGTTCCCTCTCCACCACAGCCCATTTTCCACTACAGAGGAGGCACCTAAAGCTGGGTTTATTGCTGCAAGGTCTATACATAAACCCGACCAATTTTAATTAAGAGCACTACAAAAAAGTGCTAAAATGCAGGAAATTTAAAGGTTAAGGCCAAGAGTTTGTTTTCACACGTTCCTAAAATGAACAGATTGGGCTTTTCTTAGAAGTAATTTCCCTTTCAAAAGCAAAAAAGGTCTTTATTGGAAGGTGATTAAATCTTTTCCTGCTTTCATTCCAGCTTTGTTAGGAGCAGGCTGGATGCTCTTTAGTTATGAATTTGAGGATTAAGGAAGATGCACAGTAAAAGGGCTTCCAACCTGCTTGTTGCTTGTGGATAATGAGGTTATTTTCCCCCTTAGGAAATAAATCCATGCTTCAAAGACCTGTTCAAAATCACAGAATGAGCTGAGTTGGAAGGGAACCACAAGGAACATAGAGTCCAACTCATGTTCCAGCACAGGACGACCCCAGTGTTCACACAGTGGGGCTGAGGGCGTTGACCAAATGCTTCTTGAGCATTGTCCAGCTTGGTGCTGCGACTGCTTCCCTGGGGAGTTGTTCCACTGCTCGACCACCCTCTGGGTGAAGAACCTTTTCAAATATCCAACCTAACCCTCTCCTGGTGCATCTCCTGCCTTTCCCTCAGGTCCAGAGAGAAGAGATCAGCACCTGCTCTTCCTCCTGCTGCTGCGAGAAAGCTGTAGACTGTAACAAAGTCTTCTCTCAGTCTCCTCTTCTCCAAGTGACTTCAGGTCTTCCCCATACAGGTTCCCCTCCAGACCCTTTACCAATTTTGTGGCCTCCCCTGGACACTTTCCAGTAGCTTCAGATTCTTTTCATGCTGTAATGCCCAAACCTGCACCCACTACGTGAGGTGGGGCTGCCCCAGTGAGGAGTAGAGCTGGACAGTCATGTC
The DNA here is from genome assembly GCA_033558105.1 of Coccyzus lansbergi. Taxonomy (NCBI): domain Eukaryota; kingdom Metazoa; phylum Chordata; class Aves; order Cuculiformes; family Coccyzidae; genus Coccyzus; species Coccyzus lansbergi. Next base: position 133,540 of record JAUMJK010000321.1, on the reverse strand, counting down.
CCTCACCTGGTTGATGCATCCCAGGTCATAGTTGGTTCTCTTGGCTGCCAGGGTAGGTGCACTGGGATCTTAAGTCTGCATTGAGCTACTCCCAAGGGATCATAGAATCACCAGGTTGGAAGAGACCCACCAGATCATCGAGTCCAACCATTCCTGTCAAACACTAACCTGTGTCCCTCAGCACCTCATCCACCCGTCCCTTAAACACGTCCAGGAAGGTGAGTAAACCTCATCCCTGGGCAGCCTCTGCCAGGGGCCAGTCACCCTTTCTGTGAGGAATTTTTTCCTTATGTCAAGCCTAAACCTTCCCTGGTGGAGCTTGAAGTCATTCCCTCTCGTCCTGTCCCTTGGGAGAAGAGCCCAGCTCCCTCCTCTCCACAACCTCCTCTCAGGGAGTTGCAGAGAGCAATGAGGTCTCCTCTCAGCCTCCTCTTCTCCAGGATAAACACCCCCAGCTCTCTCAGTTGCTCCTCGTAAGACTTGTTCTCCAGCCCCTTCACCAGCCTCGTTGCTCTTCTCTGGACTCTCTCCAGAGCCTCAACATCCTTCTTGTGGTGAGACGCCAAGAACAGATCGTGCAGTGGATGAGGTGGAATCAAACATCTGGGTGGTCTGTTTGGTCATCCTGCATTTTGACATGGTTTAGTGTCTCTCTTTCAACCCATGTGAACCTTTCTGCTCCTGTAAATACCTCTTAAAACTACAGGTGGATGCAGTCTTCTCCCTTCCTCATCTTGATGTCTTGACTGTGTTGCTTAGCGTCTTGCATTGGCCTTGCCAAGACCTCCCAATCCTTCACCCCCCAACAACTTTTTGTTGAGCCACGTGTCTGTAAGCTGCTGCCTGTTGTCCACGTGAAGATTCTCCAACGCTGCCTTCTCTCACTTCTCAACCTCCAACTTGCTGTCTTCCATGATTTAATCCTCCAAAACAGCTTCTTAGATGCAAATCTGCTCCAGGCCTCTAGATCCTCATTCCACAGCTTCAATATCTAACAAGAAATCATCTTCATTAGGACTGAAAACGATTTCCAGTTTCTCCCAGTCCAGCAGCTGCTGAGCTTCGTGCTGGCTGCTGGTTGCACACACCTGCGAGTTGCAGCTGCCTGTGCTGCTAAACGCTCGATCAACAGCTGAGTAGCCAACACCTGGAAGACATAAAGTGTTTACTATTCGTAACAAGAACAAAACTCCTGCAATAAAAATACTTGTAGGAGATCTGTGGTCTTTCAAGTGGCTGATGCAGAAAACACTTCCCTCTCTCCCTCCCTCCTTCTGGTCCTCAGGCTGGGAAGGAGGTGAAAGGTTAATTTCTTAGCAGGTCTCCTTGCTTGGAGGAAGAGCAGGCAGAGACCAGAGTGAGTTTTTGTATTGAATTAATTTATTTTGAATGTATGAATTAATTAATATATTTTGAATTCATCATGGGTCCAAAAATGATGGGGAGGAATAAGGACTTGCAAAAGGAAGACTTCCTTGAGGAGCATCCTTGCACTCAGGGCTAATCTGATGTATTATGTCTTCAGGGAAGCTGAGGAAGAAACTTATCCTAGAGGACACTTATCCATACAAGGACAGGCTGAGAGAGTTGGGCTTGTTTTCATGGAAAGGGTCATTGGGCATTGGAATAGGCTGCCCAGGGAGGTGGTTGATTCACCTTCCCTGGAGGTGTGTGAGGCACAGATAGATGAGGTCCTGAGGGACATGGTTTAATGTTTGATAGGAATGGTTGGACTCGATGATCCGGTGGTTCTCTTCCAACCTGGTTGTTCTATGATTCTATGATTGTTCAGCCCGGAGGAGGCTCCAGGGAGACCAAAATTATTCTGAGTCTACAGATCGTTACAGTTGGAAGTGACCTCTGAGCTCATTCAGTCCAACACCACTGTATCTACTCAACCATGTTCTGAAGTGCCACGGTTATGTGGTTTTTGAAGCCCTCTAGAGAATCCTGTCTTCTCCGTGTGACTCCTTGGAAAGAATCATGATTTGGGTTGGAAAGGACCTTAAAGGTGATCCATCTCTACCCCTCTGCCATGGGCAGGGTCACCTCCCACTGGGTCAAGTTGCTTCAAGCCCCATCCAACCTGGCTTTGAACATCTCCAGGGATGGGGCAGCCACAATTTCTGTGGGCAACCTATCCCAGGGCCTCCCCACCCTCACTGGAGAACATCTCTCCCCAAGATCTCATCTCAATCTTCCCTCTTGCAGCTCAAAACCATTTCCCTCATCCTCTCCCTGAACGAGAGCCCCTCCCCAGCTCTCCTGGAGCCCCTCTCCCTACTGGAAGCTGCTCTAAGGTCTCCTCAGAGCCTTTTCTTCTCCAGGCTGGACAACCCCAATCCTCTCAGCCTGTCCTCATAGCAGCCGTGCTCCAGCCCTCAGATCATCTCCGTGGCCTCCTCTGGACTTGCTCCAACAGCTCCATGTCCTCCCTGTGCTGAGGACAGAGAGAGCTTTGAGATTTTTATGTTACCCTTTAGGTACTGGAAAACTGTAATGAGGTCTCCTTTGAGCTTTTGTCATGGGAGACATAATGAAGCGACTGAATGTGGCCTGGATGAAGTTCCCCTGCTGTCATCTCCTTTCTGCCTGTTACTGTGGTCCTGGCTGCTTCTTCCACTTTCTAGCATGAAATGCCTTTAAATAAAAGGCAAAGAAGGGGAGAAAATGAACGGTGATGTAATTTTTCCACCCACTTTCCTTCCTGGAGAGGTAGCAGGCGTTACTGCAAGCTTTTTGTGTGAACGAAAGAACATGGGTGGGATTTCGATGTGTTGGAATTGGCCTGGGCAGTGGAAGAGAATCTCCACCCTTCTGTTTTCTGTAGTGGATTTTCTTAGCCTCCTTTCCTCCGGTGATGAGGTTAATGCAGTTTCAGTGTCTTTTTCTGTCACCCTCCCTAACAGCTTTTTAGGCCAATTAGACCATTTTGCTAGGTTTTAATAAGGTAAGAGGTTCCAAAGGGTTTAGGGAGGCTTCTTTGAGAAGAGCCTCGCTCTGGAGGTGCTTCTTTCCAATGGCTCTTAAATAACATTAAAAGAAATAGAATTGGAAGTCCAAGCTGAAGAGGAGACGGCAAAGGCCAGACAAAGCAAATCCTACATCCTACAAGGTTTTTTTTCTGGGAGGAAGGTGTATTTTTCTGGAGCGAGTCCAGAGAAGAGCAATGAAGTTGGTGAAGGGGCTGGAGAAGAAGAGGAGCAGCTGAGAGAGCTGGGGGTGTTTATCCTAGAGAAGAGGAGGCTGAGGGGAGACCTCATTGCTCTCTGCAAGTCCCTGAGAGGAGGTAGTGGAGAGGAGGGAGCTGGGCTCTTCTCCCAAGGGACAGGACGAGAGGGAACGGCCTCAACCTCCGCCAGAGGAGGGTCAGGATGGTCATTAGGAAAAAATATTTCACAGAAAAGGTGATTGGGCACTGGAACTGCCCAGGGAGGGTGTTGAGTCCCCTTCCCTGGAGGGGTTTAAGGTGTGGGTGGATGAGGTGCTGAGGGATATGGTTTAGTGGTTGATGGGAATGGTTGAACTCAATCTGGTGGGTCTCGTCCAACCTGGCGATTCTATGATTCATGTCATAGAATCATAGAATCACCGGGTTGGAAGAGACCTATCGGATCATCGAGTCCAACCATTCCTATCAAACACTAACCCATGTCCCTCAGCACCTCATCTACCCGTGCCTTAAACACCTCCAGGGAAGGTGAATCAACCACCTCCCTGGGCAGCCTATTCCAATGCCCAGTGACCCTTTCCATGGAAAACTTCCTCCTAATCTCTAGCCTAAATCTCCCCATGTGGAGCTTGAGGCCATTGTTGTTAACTTGTCTTCATCTGATCTGCATGCAGTGACCTGTCCCACCACAGAGGAGGTATCACAAGCTGCATCATGCGTGTAATAGCAGAGGTCCCCATGGGAGTGGTTTAAAAGGTGTAGTAGAAGAGAAGTCCGTGGTTGGGCTCATTTTCATAGCATCAGACTGTATTCTCTTGCAGAAGAGGGATCTGCTCCTATCTGCCCAGGGATATCGAAGAGTCACCATCCCTGGAGGTATTTAAAAGATGGGTAGATGAAGTACTTGGGGACATGGTTTAGTGGCAGGTAGGAATGGTTGGATGCGATGATCCAAGAGGTCTTTTCCAACCTAGTAATTCTATGATTTTAAGCACGAAAACTTGACTTGTGGAAAGTGAGTGAGAATAAGGTTGGTGTTATGACCTCTGCCATGGAATTTGGGTGGGGGCTCTTGATAAGGGGGCGCAGGGATAGGATCAGGGGGATCATTTTGAGCTGCAAGAGGGGAGTTTGAACTGAGACCATGAACAAGGAGGAAGTTTATGGGAGTTTTCTATTCATTTAGAAAATTAATTAATTCATTCATTCATTTTCTATTCATGATAGGAATGGTTGGACTCGATGATCCGAAGGGTCTCTTCCAACCTGGTGATTCTGTGATTCTATGATTTGCATCTCAGGAGGCCGTGGTTTGCATCCTTGTGTTGCTCAGTGATGGATATATGAGATGGTCCCTTCCCATTGTATAATATGGTTTTGGAATGCCTCTATGCTCATATTCAGTTTTATGCAGATGGTGTGAACATGACATTTTGGGAAATCCTGGATCCCAACGTATGGTTTGACATCCCAGTCCAACCTTGGATGGAACAGGAGATGTTAGAAAAAGCACCTACTTCATGTGTGCCCTATACATTGCTTCATTTTCCCCCTGAACTCTTCTTTCTGGACCTTCTCCAGGTAGGAGCTGTTGCCCTGCAAGGCCAGTGCACAAAGTTTAATGCAATTATTGCAAAGACAATGTAAAATCTGAATGGGAAGGATAAGATATATCCCAGTTACGGGTAAAATCTACTCTGCTCTGATGAGACTCCACCTGGGGTTCTGGGTCCAGTTCTGGAATCTCCAACATAAGGAGGAGATGGAATGGTTGGAATGGGTCCAGAGGAGGCCACGGAGATGATGTGAGGTCTGGAACACGTCTGCTATGAGGACAGACTGGGACAGTTGGGTTTATTCAATCTGGAGAAGAAAAGGCTCCACAGAGATCTTTGAGCAGGTTCCAGTAAGGAAAGGGGCTTTGGAGTTGGAACTGGATGGGCTTGGAGTTTCCTGCTGCAAAGCATTCCATGATTCTGTGAAAATGAAACCTTCATTTCAGGACTCAAACTGCTTTGATGAAAACTAGTTTTAGCATTTTGGTCCATGTCTGTACCAAAATAGAGGGGGGAAATATTATAAAAGGATTAAATGCAAATATTCTGTCTCTTCTAAGCCCAGTTTTGCATGGACAAAATTATGGAGCTGCATGTAGATGACCATCAGGTCTATCCCTCCTGTTTGAAAATGGGATGTTCGAAAACAAGGCATTTCTATTCTTTGCAAGTCTGTTAGATGGATAAGCTATTTCTGATCTTCCAGAGCAGAAAACCTCACAGGTCCCTTGACTCGCTCTGAGAAATTTCCACTGCTTGACATATTAAAAATATATGGAAGGCTGCAACAAGAGCAGATGAAGCTTTTATGCCTGTGGAAATTCATTTCGATAACTCCAGATCAGCTGGGGCATGGAAAAATCATTGGAAGGAAAAAGTAAAACAACTCCAGCCCCTCCTGAAAAGCACAGCTGATGCTGTGGGTTAAGGAGGAGGACTTTTTATAAAGCATCTTTCATTCCCAGAGCATTTACTGACCTATATATAGAAATCATTTCCCTCTTCTCCTAAGAGCAGCCAGCTCTGGGGTGGAACGCTACAGTTGATTAACTGGGCTCGGCGTTACCGTCTGAGAGCTTAGTAGAACACAAAATTCGCTCCAGCTGGCTCTGCTTGACCGTAGACTTCTTTATGTAGCGTTGGGGCCAAGACTGGCACCATCTCCGTGGTCTGATAGTCGTGGGGGTGACCCTGATTGTCTTCCAGGAGCCTCTTTGATTGCACAGATAGATGTGAGGCCGCTAGATGTGGCTCTGGGCTTCAAAGCAGCAGCATCAAGCAGGAGATGGCTCTGAGGGAGGGGTTGATTCCTCGCAAGGAGGGTTGTGAGGCCCTGGCCCAGGTTGCCCAGAGAAATTGTCATTGCCCCATCCCTGGAGGTGTCCAAGGGTAGGTTGGATGGGGCTTGGAGCCCCTGAGCCACTGGGAGGTGTCCCTGCACATCACATGGGGGTTCAAACTGGATGGGCTTTAGGGTCCCCTCCAACCCAAACTATTCTATGATTCTGTGTTACTTTCTGCACGTGCTTGTTGGAGACCAAGATGTTCCTTAAGTCACAACTCTTTCAGTCAGGATTTTATTCCTAATATCCAATCTAAACCTGCCCTGGTGCAGCTTGAGGTCATTTCCTCTCACCCTGTCCCTTCTTACTTAAGAGAAGAGATCAACCCTCACCTCACTCCAACCTCCTTTCAGGTCGATGTAGAGAATGATGAGGTCTCCTCTCAGCCTCCTCTTCTCTTATCCTGCCAACAATCTTCATTGGTTTAATAACAGCTATAACCACCTCCGACAAACCTTGTCTCTTCTGTATCCTCAGCCCATCACAGCTGAACCCCCTCTGCTGCTCCTCCAACCCCTTATTTGCCCTTGCGAGTGACTACCTGGGGTTGCCAAGTCCTGTGTTGTCCCATATTCTCAGGCCGACCTTCCAGCTCAGGCTTGTTCCTCCTAACAAGGACTTTTGGGCCGTAATTCCCCTCAGGAATGGAAATGATAGGGCTGAGTCCAATGGCATGAGGTTTAACACGGCCAAAGGCCGGGTCCTGCACTTGGGGCACAACAACCCTATGCAGAACTACAGACTGGGAGAAGTCTGGCTAGAAAGATACCAGGAGGAGAGGGACCTGGGGGTGTTGGTCGACAGCCGACTGACCATGAGCCAGCAGTGTGCCCAGGTGGCCAAGAAGGCCAATGGCATCTTGGTTTGGATCAGAAATGGTGTGGCCAGCAGAGCCAGGGAGGTTCTTCTCCCTCTGTATTCAGCACTGGGGAGGCCGCTCCTTGAAACCTGTGTTGAGTTGTGGGCTCCTCAGCACAAGAAGGATGTTGAGGCTCTGGAACAAGTCCAGAGAAGAGCCATGAAGCTGGGGAAGGGATTGGAGAACAGGTCCTATGAGGAGAGTCTGAGAGAGCTGGGGGTGTTTAGCCTAGAGAAGAGGAGGCTGAGAGGAGACCTCATTGCTCTCTACAACTCCCTGAGAGGAGGTTGTGGAGAGGAGGGAGCTGGGCTCTTCTCCCAGGTGACAGGGGACAGGATGAGAGGGAATGACCTCAAGCTCCGCCAGGGGACATTTAGGTAGAGATGAGGAGGAATTTTTTCACGGAAAGGGTCACTGGGCATTGAGACAGGCTGCCCAGGGAGGTGGTTGATTCACCTTCCCTGGAGGTGTTCAAGGCACAGGTAGACGAGGTGCTGAGGGACATGGTTTAGTGTTTGATAGGAATGGTTGGACTCGATGATCCGATGGGTCTCTTCCAACCTGGTGATTCTATGATTCTATGACTTACATTTTAAAGAGCAAAACTTGAAATTCGTTCAAGGAGAACCCAAGTGATTTGTTGTCTTTCCTTGATTTCAGTTAATCAGTAACAAATACGACTTGCTGCTCTGCTTTAGCAGGGAGGGATGGTTTTTGGGGAGAGCCCAAGCCCTGTGTAGGAGTTTTTTGGAGGCAGGTAAGAGGATATTTTGCCTGTTCTCCTGCCCAGTACGGGACTGGAAGCCGTGTAAGGAGGGTAAAACCAGCCCTTGGACCCTTGGACCTAAAGACCTGCTGGGAACAGAGCTGCCTGTAGGCACCTGGCAGGGCTGCTTTGCACCCTGTTTGCTCTCCAGGCCTGTAACCAGAGGAAAACTCAGGAAAACTCCACAAATGACAGTGTGGTGGGTTTGCAAATGCTTTTTTTTTTTTTTTACTTTTTTTCCCCCCTCCCCTGATGTTCAGTCTAACAGCTTTATTCCTGGCTCTTTGGGCTGTGCTGCTGTTGCCTGCTCTCCTCCTGCTCTCCTCCCGCTTTCTGCCAGCGAAACCTGCACAGAAGGCATCAAACTCTCAGCATCCTCAAACCAAGGAGGTGACAACGTAGGCGATGTGATACCGTCTTCTTTTTAGCATCCCTTTTATTTTCTGCTCTGGAAGAGATGGGGGGGGGTGTGGTGGGGGGAGAAAAAGCAAAGGAAGTTTACTACATGGCTACCTACCATGAGACCTGATAAATCTGCCAGACAATTTATTTGATCTTTGAACCCTGGGGTCCCTCGGAGACGGGCTCGGAGGCCTGCAAAAGCAATCAGAAAGAATATAAAAACCTAATGAGGCCTGGACTTGATCCCCTTCTCCAGGTGAAATTTATAGCCTCTGGCAGGGAATCAGAGCGCTTTAAAAAGTCTAAAATGCATGCGGAGGGATGATAGCGGACGAGAAGGCACGGAGGTGCTCAGGATTTCTGCTCCAAGTGCTGTCCTCAGGGCTTGTGGCATTTCATTTTAACAGTGGCCCCTGTCTGGATTTCACAATATCCTGCTGCAGAGGCTTTGCTTAAAGTTAAAAAAAAAAAAAAAAAAACAACCCCAGTGCGTTTCTCGGATTTAACATCTTGCTCCAGGCTTGCCTTTGTCAACAAGACTGAGTTTGTCCCCCTAGGTAAAAGGAGAGATGTTAAAATGTCCCTATCCAACCTTGGAACAAAAGTCCCATCAACCGTATCTTGTTTCCAAGGGTTTTTTTTGGGAAGGGGGTGGGGAGGGTTGAGAGGATTTGTTGTTCCCTGTGTCATAGAATTATACAATTATAGAATTTCATAGAATTATAGAATCATCAGGTTGGAAGAGACCCATCGGATCATCAAATCCAACCATTCCTATAAATCACTAACCCATGTCCCTCAGCACCTCGTCCACCCGTCCCTTAAACCCCTCCAGGGAAGGTGAATCAACCCCCTCCCTCAGCAGCCTCTGACAGTGCCCAATCACCCTTTCCGTGAAATATTTTATCCTGATGTCCAACCTAAACCTTCCCTGGTGGAGCTTGAGGCCATTCCCTCTTGTCCTGTCCCCTGTCACCTGGGAGAAGAGCCCAGCTCCCTCCTCTCCACAACCTCCTTTCAGGTAGTTGGAGAGATCAATGAGGTCTCCTCTCAGCCTCCTATTCTCCAGGATAAACACCCCCAGCTCTCTCAGCCACTCCTCATAGGGTCTGTTCTCCAGACCCTTCACCAGCTTTGTTGCTCTTCTCTGGACTTGTTCCAGAGCCTCAACATCCTTCTTGTGGTGACTGCACACAGGATTCAAGGAGAATCAAATCAGCTTCTACTAAGAGAGTGGAACTAGGTAATGAAATTCCCTTCCAACCCAACCCATTCTATTATTCAGCGGTTCTCTGATATGTAGTGAAAAGGGTGATAACCTTGAACTTCCAAACTGGGACAGCTGTGGTCATGCCCTAGTCCCAGACAGGTGCAGAAAGGCCGTGGAGTTCCCACCTTCATCTCCAGCTCCTCCATATCAAGGTCTATGGGTCATTCTCTGGCTTTCAAGTTGAAAGTTGTGCTGTTGAGCAGGGTTACGTGCGAAACAGGTAAATGACAAGTTGGGTGGGTGCCCAGCTCCTTTAAGCATGGAAGGATGGGTCAGTCCAACTAAAGACAATGGGATATATGTTATCATAGAATCACCAGGTTGGAAGAGACCCACCGGATCGTCGAGTCCAACCGTCCCTATCCTGTTATGGAGACCTTCAGACAGCACAGGACGTGCTTCTGTGTTTGCTCCCACCCCTAGATGTGTGGGGAGTGGCAGCAACCAAGCAGGATTATTAGAGAGGTGGTAGCATCACTGTATACTCACAGGTCCCTTTTTTCTAGGTTGGTGGTTATGTCATCCACAACCTAGCTTGCAAAATCACTCCTGAGGACAATTCCAGGCTTGCTATAGATGACCAGTGGATGTTCTACCTCAAACTGACCTCACTGATAGGTTAATTTTGGCTGCCTTCTCGACAGGGGTGAGGGAGCACTTGTGTGGCACCTTCTGCTGTCCTCCCTGTGGTAGAAACCATGAGTAACCTTCATGGTGAGCGGCCTCCCAGCTGGACCCGAGCAGGTCTTCTCAGCCACAGCTTTGTTTTTTTGAGTGAAAAATGCAGAGTGGGTTCAAAGGAAGCATTTCTGGAATTTGTGCTGATTTTGGACAAATTGTTCTGATGGGAACATCCAACCCTTTAAATAACACCGGTGGTGGTGGTGGTGGTGGAATCCAAATAGCTCATTTCAGTCTTTTTAAACCAAAAAAAATTCAACTTTGGATTTGAAGTGAGGCTCTCTTTCGAAATTTATGTTCATTTTTATTTTTAATAAAAGCTTTTAATAAGCTCGAGGAGGAAACAAGACGTTTCATTTTGAGGCTGGCGATGGGCTGCGCTCAACCCTACCGTGACACTTTTATGGCTCTTTGGTTTTGCTGTAAGTATTTCAATATCTCTGGTTTGGTCGGACCCGAAGCAAATCTCTTTTCCAGTTTCTCCGATTTGCTCGGGAACTGAGAAATCAGAGATCTGCAGAAAAATAGCAGCACTGGCTGGCTCTGCTCAGTGCCAGCAGGATGGTGACAAACCCAAAGGCTGTTCTTGGCTGGTGTTGGCTCCTCCAGCTCTGCAGTGAGACAGCAATTCTTCCTGCATGAGTAAAGGCAGGGGCTGATCCAGCACCCAGAAAGGTCACTTGAGTCACTGTCAGGGCTTTACCCTGAGAGAGCAACTCCAAACACAGGTTCTCTGGGAGCTTAATGATGTTGTTTCTGGACTGGGACCCACTCCCTTCACTCTGAGTCGAACTCAAATTTCCAAAGTCTGGGGAGGGTTGAGTTTTGGCCATGGTTGAGGAATGATGTAAAATCATGAAATGGTTTGGGTAGGAAGGGACCTCCAAGCCCATCTAGTTCCACCTCCTCTTGATCAAAAGGTCCCATCCAACCTGCCCTTGAACCCCTCCAGGGATGGGGCAGCTACCACCTCTCTGGGCAAGCTGGGCCAGGGCCTCCCATTCATGAAGAATTTCACCTCGTTGTGAAGAATTTCTACCTAATGTCTAATCTAAATCCTCCCTTTCTTCTGATTTAAAGCTGTTCACCCTCATCCTCTCACTCCAGGCCCTTGGAAAAAGTCCTTCTCCAGGTTTCTTGGAGCCCCTTCAGCCACTGGAAACCTGTTCTAAGGTCTCTCCAGAGCCTTCTCCTCTCTAGGCTGAGCAGTTACAACTCTCTTGGCTTGTCCTCATAGCCGAGGTGCTCCAGCACCTTGAAATATAAGTTCTTTGACAGATGATCATTAAGGTTGTAACTGAGTTGGGGTCCAGTCCCTCAACTTGGAGTAAAACTCAAATTTCCAAAGTCCAGAAGTGTTTGAGCTTTGGCCAAGGTTGAGGAATGTCTTCCGCCCGGCTCTTTGGATTTAGAGGAGGAGCAAACAGCAGGAAAAATGGGTTGTTCTTCTGATGGAGATGGCCATGAGAAATCACAAGGAACGGAGTCATTTGGTCATCTTGCAAAAGGGGTTTAGGATTATTGTTTCACTAAGAAAATTCAGCCTACTCTGGTTTGCTCTCTTGAAGTCTGTGCCCTCCTTCAGTACTTAGAATCATAGAATCACGAGGTTGGAAGAGACCCACCGGATCATCGAGTCCAACCATTCCTATCAAACACTAACCCATGTCCCTCACGACCTCGTCTACCCAGCCCTTAAACACCTCCAGGCAAGGTGAATCAACCACCTCCCTGGGCAGCCTGTTCCAATGCCCAATGACCCTTTCCGTGAAAAACTTCCTCCTAATCTCCAGCCTAAATCTCCCCTGGCAGAGCTTGAGACCATTCCCTCTTGTTCTGTCCCCTGTCACCTGGGAGAAGAGCCCAGCTCCCTCCTCTCTACAACCTCCTCTCAGGGACTTGCAGAGAGTAATGAGGTCTCCTCTCAGCCTCCTCTTCTCCAGGATAAACAACCCCAGCTCTCTCAGCACTTCCTCATAGGGCCTGTTCTCCAGACCCTTCACCAGCCTCGTTGCTCTTCTCTGGACTCACTCCAGAGCCTCAACATCCTTCTTGTGCTGAGGGGCCCACAACTGAACACAGGATTCAAGGAGCAGCCTCACCAGTGCAGAGTCCAGAGGGAGAAAAACCTCCCTGGACCTGTTGGTCACACCATTTCTGATCCAAGCCAGGATGCCATTGGCCTTCTGCTGGCCACTGGGCACACTGCTGGCTCATGTTCAGTCGGCTGTCGACCAACCCCCCCAGGTCCCTCTCCTCCTGGCAGCTTTCTAGACAGACATCTCCCAGTCTGTAGCTCTGCATAGGGTTGTTGTGCCCCAAGTGCAGGACCCGGCATTTAGCCATGTTAAACCTTCTCTTGGTTCCCTCAGCTCCCTTCCACGTCTTCTGCTTCCCCGAGGCCCCATGGAAGCGACTTGATGGGTTTTGATGAATCCTTCAGCCACCCTGACCAGTGGTGACCGTGGGGTTCAGGAGCTGCCCCCACGCTCTCCCTGTCCCCACAAAGGCTGAGGTGTAAATATGAGAGATACCAAGTGCTTGGGTCTTGCCCTGCCGGAGAGCTGAGACAAGCACACACGTGCCTGCTCCAGCGCCGTGAGTCGGTGCCAGATCAAGCAGTTCAGCTGCAGCTTCTGCCACTGATTCCAGCAAGCAGGGAGCTTCAGCTGTCTTAAAGTTATTGCGCCGTAAAAAGAAGGAAGGAGCGGCGTTGGAGGCAGACCTGAGCAGACACTAGACTGGAAATCTGCTAGAAACCCCTATTTTTATTTTAAAAAAAAAAAAAAAAGTCCCAAAAGTCCTCACAGCCAGAGTTTTCTATGGAAACTGTAAAACCTCCAAGGAGTCCCCAAGCAACAATTGCTCTGTCTGCTGTTGCCTTACAGAAACGCGCTCTGGAAAGTCCACTGTCTCCTAATAGCTCGCTGGCTACCAAACATAAATGACCAAGATTTATTTGGGGTGAGGGAGATGAAAGGGAGTCAAGTTTATAGTCTCTCTTTGCCTTTTGGTTTGTAACAAGCCCAGGCTCCGGCAACAAAAACTGCCTGCCGAGACTGTCTTGTTGGGGATAAATCCGCAAAGCCGGGAGTGCAGCGGGGAAAGGGCAGCGTTTTGTTCTCTCGACACCATTTATTGATGCTCACAAGTGCTCAGCTGTCTGCTTTACGACCCTCAGTGCTGTCGTGGTTGAGTGTCTCTTGAACACTAATTAAAGGAATGAATCCTCCAGCTGCTGTGCCGAGCCGGCAGCTACGGTAGATGAGCACCGGTTGGGCTCGGGAGATGCTTACGCTCTTCACTGAGCTGTCGGTTGTAGCCGAGCTTGCTTGGCAATGATCCAAACGACTGAGGCTCCCGTCTTCCCCTGACACCTTCTTGGAGTGTGTTCACGAGTCCTCGAGGAGCTGGATGCTACCATTGCTTGAGTTTTCCCGTAAATGTAGTTTGGGTTGCAAACCATGTGGAAATTCCCAGAACCAGCAGTGGTGATCCAGTTTTTTTAAGGCTGGAGCAGGGAATCATAGAATCATAGAATCAACAGTTGGAAGAGACCCATCGGATCACCGACTCCAACCATTTCTATCAAACACTAAACCATGTCCCTCAGCATCTCGTCTACCCGTCCCTTAAACACCTCCAGGGAAGGGCAATCAACCACCTCCCTGGGCAGCCTATTCCAATGCCCAATGACCCTTTCTGTGAAAAACTTCCTCCTAATCTCCAGCCTAAATCTCCCCTGGTGGAGCTTGAGGCCATTCCTTCTTGTCCTGTCCCCTGTCCCTTGACAGAAGAGCCCAGCTCCCTCCTTTCCACAACCTCCTCTCAGGTAGTTGTAGAGAGCAATGAGGTCTCCTCTCAGCCTCCTCTTCTCTAGGATAAACAACCCCAGCTCTCTCAGATGCTCCTCATAAGGCCTGTTCTCCAGCCCCTTCCCCAGCCTCATTGGTCTTCTCTGGACTCACTCCAGAGCCTCAACATCCTTCTTGTGGTGAGGGGCCCAGAACTGAACACAGGATTCAAGTATTCAAGGAGCGGCCTCACCAGTGCTGAGTCTAGAGGGAGAATAACCTCCCTGGCCCTGCTGGTCACACCATTTCTGATCCAAGCCAGGATGCCATTGGCCTTCTTGGCCACCTGGGCACACTGCAGGCTCATGGTCAGTCGGCTGTCGACCAACACTCCCAGGTCCCTCTCCTCCTGGTAGCTTTCTAGACAGACTTCTCCCAGTCTGTAGCTTGGGAAGATGGGTTCCTGTGCTTATGTGCCTGTCAGGAGGGCCGGGGAATTGATGCAATGCTTTGGATTGGAAGAGACCTCAAAGACCATGCAGATCCAACCCCTGCCATGAACAGGGACACCTCTCAATGTATCACAAAGCTCAAAACCCCCATCCAACCTTGCCTTCAATACCTCTAGGGAGGCAGCCACCACTTCTCTGGGTAATCTGGGTCAGTGTCTGATCCACCCTCATCATTCTTCCTAATGTCTAATTTAACCTCACCTGGAGTCCTGCATTCAGTTCTGGAGTCCGGGAAAGACTTGGATCTGCTGGAGCAGGTCCAGAAAGGGCCTCAGAGATCATGTACGGGCTGGAGCGCCTCCTGGTCCAAGAGAGGCTGAGACAGTTAAGGTTGTTCACTCTGGAGAAGAGAATACTCTGGAGAGAACTTACAGTAGCTTCCAATATGGAAAGGGGCTCCAGGAATGCTGGGGAAGAGCTCTTGGTGAGTGTAGGGACAGCATGAGGAGGAAAGTTTTTCAGCTGCAAGAGGGGAGAGTGAGATGAGATCTTAGGAAGAAATGTTGTGCTGTGAGGGTGAGGAAACCCTGGCTCAGGTTGCCCAGAGAAGCTGTGGCTGCCCCATTCCTGGAGGGGTTCAAGGTGAGGTTGGATGGGGCTCGGAACCCCTGATCCAGTGGGAGGTGTCCCTGCCCATGGAAGGGGGTTGGAACTGTATGACCTTTAAGGTCTCTTCCAACCAAACCCTTTCTGTGATCTTCCTATGCTTCTGCAAGCAGTAGGAGGGGGAAACACCTCTTTAAAAATAAAATAAAAGGAGCAAACATTTCTCTGGAGCTTCGCCTCTTTGGTGGTCATTAAACCAAATACCTGGACTCCTCCCTACCAGCTGCAGAGTAAAAGGGGTGATGTGAATCCCACACAGAGTTCTGAAAGATAATTGGTTTGATTTAAAGCTTTCGAGCAACCAAAAACCCAGAGTGCCTCAAGGCATCCTGTTTCAGCAGTTAATTCTGCTCGTTGTTAGAAAACTTCCAATCCATTTCAGGCCTGAATTTGCCTCTCTTTGGCTTCTAACTCTTGGTTTTCATTATGTAGTCATCAGCTGGCTGATTAAAGACCTGTCTGCTATCAAAAAATCTCATCCCTACGCAGGTACTCGTGGGCTGTGATCAAGACGCCTCTTAACCTTCTTCTGGATAAACTGTTGGCTTGAGATACTTCTGGCAGGCTTCCCAGACCTCAAACCATACTTAGAGCTCTTTCCTGAACCACTTCCAATTTTCCTTCTTTCCCCAGCCCCCTCCCTTGATGTCCTTCCTGGAATGTGGACACCAGAACTCAACAGTCCCTCCAGTCTGGTGTCATGAATACCACACATAAGAGGATGTGTCACCTTATTTCTCACTTATGGACACACTCAAGAGTTGACTTTGGGTGTCATCTCATATTGGCTATGACCTCAAATGTGTTTTGGGATTTAGAAGTTTCAGGGAATTACAAATCATGGAACGGTTTAGGTTGGAAGGGACCTTAAAGGTCATCCAGTACCAAACCCCTGCTGTGGGGAGGGACATCACCCACTAGATCAGGATGCTCAAGGTCCCATCTAGCCTGATCTTGAACACCTCAAAGGATGGGGCAGCCACAACTTCCCTGGGCAACCTGGACCAAGACCACACCACCCTCAGTGAGAAGAATTTCTTCATCATGTCTAATCTAGGACATTAGGAAGAAAATTTTCACAGAAAGGGTCATTGGGCAGTGTTAGAGGCTGCCCAGGGAGGGGGTTGAGTCACCTTCCCTGGAGGGGTTTAAGGGACGGGTGAACTAGGTGCTGAGGGACATGGATTAATGTTTGATAGGAATGGTTGGACTCGATGATCCGATGGGTCTCTTCCAACCTGGTGGTTCTATGATTCTATGATTCTAAATCTTCCCCCTAGTCCCATCACTTCAAGCCCTTGTAAACCATCCCTCCCCAGTTTTCTCGTAGCCCATTCAGGTACTGGAAGGTTGCATAAGGTCTCCTTAGAGCCTTCTCTTCTCCAGTTGAACAAGTCCTACTCTCTCAGCCAGGCCTCATGCAAGAGGTTCTCCGGTGAATGCACTTACAGAACGCATCCTATGTTCCTTATTCTGGGAATTGCATCCCTGTAAGAAGAGAGAGGAAGCCCATAGTTGGGGCAGGCCATTAGGGCTTGATGTAACCCAGGTTTAGAACCCAGCCTGCCAGAGACTCATGGGGAAAGCCGAGCTGAGCCCTCTGAGGTCTGAAAACTGAGGTATTCATGTTGGTTTGGCATCCGTGTTTCTGACCTGGGGAAGCCACAATGGTTTCATAGAATCATAGAACAACCAGGTTGGAAGAGACCCATTGGATCATTGAGTCCAACCATTGCTATCAAACATTAAACCATGTCCCTCACGACCTCATCTACTCGCGCCTTAAACACCTCCAGGGAAGGTGACTCAACCACCTCCCTGGGCAGCCTATTCCAATGCCCAATGACCCTTTCCGTGAAAAACTTCCTCCTAATCTCCAGCCTAAATCTCCCCTGGTGGAGCTTGAGGCCATTCCCTCTTGTCCTGTCCCCTGTCCCTTGGGAGAAGAGCCCAGCTCCCTCCTCTCTACAACCTCCTTTCAGGTAGTAAATGGTGCTAAATCCAGCTGGAGGCCAGTTCCAAGTGGGATTCCCCAGGGCTCAGTGCTTGGTCCAACCCTGTTTAATGTCTTCATCAATGACCTGGATGAAGGCATCGAGTGTTCCCTTAGCAAGTTTGCAGACGACGCTAAGCTGTGTGGAAGTGTTGATCTGCTGGAGTGTAGGGAGGTTGGATAGGGCTTTGAGCAGTGTGACCTAGTGGTAGGTGCTTCTGTCCATGGCAGAGGGGGTGGAACCGGATGATCTCTAAGGTCCCTGCCAACTCTAAATATGCTGTGATTCTTGAGGTGCCTTCTAGCCCAATTCTAATTGATGAGATCTTAGGAAGAAATGTTTTGCTATGAGGGTGGGGAGGCCCTGAGCAAGGTTGTCCAGAGCAGGAGTGGCTGCCTCATCCCTGGAGATGTTCAAGGCCAAGTTGGATGGACTGTGGAGCAGCTGGAGACAGTGGGAAGCGTCCCTGCACTTTGCAAGGGGTGGTGTTGGATGGACTTCGAGATCCTTTCCAACCCAACTCCTACCATCATTCCCTTGTGCTGAGACGCATACGGCACAGTCGGTTCCCAGTCATAATTATGATAGAGGAAAGCTCATTGAAGTAGTGGAGCGTTGTTCATTTTCCATCAGAAAGACGTTCACGTAAAAGTGCTCCTCAGGCAAAAATTTAATTTCGGTGCTTTTGGCTTTCAGTCTTGTTTGTGGTGCTATAACAAATAGTGTTTATATCCATGAAATGTTATCTAATAGGCAATAACAGATATTATGTGTAATTAATATGATATATTTCTCCAGGTCTGACAAGGCTTGTGGTCCAGGAGTCTGTTAAATATTATGATTTATGCTGTGCCATAACTTGTTCTCCTCTGCTTTAACCGAGGGCCTAGGGAGCAGGAGAAAAGGGAAAAAAAAAGCTGTTGTTTAGCAATTGCTGTCTAGGGGGTAGTTGAGGGAATTGTAAATTATTGTAATTACACATTTAAATGTTTTCAAGGTTGCTTAAAAACCACAGTTGCAGAAGAACAGAGCTGGGTAGTCGTTCTGGCAAGAGTTAAATCCACCCAGAAAAAATGTTGTTTTGGAATGCAGTGGAATTATTTCAGGTGGAAATGAGAGATAGGAGGTAAAAGGAAATAAAAGAAGCTTGAGGCTTTTATCTTTTCCATGAGCTTTCTAGGATTTAATGGGGAAAAAAGGGCAAAATAACGTGAAAAGACCACAGTATTTTGGGCCAATCTGAGATGAGGGGGGAAGATTTAGGTTAGACATGAGGAAGAAATTTTTCACTATGAGAGTGAGGACGATCTTGCCCAGGTTGCCCAGAGCAGTGGTGGTTGCTCCATCCCTGGAGGGGTTCAAGGGCAGGTTGGATGGGGTTGGGAGCCCCTGATCCAGTTGGGAGGTGTCTAGTAGGAACTGGATAATCTTTAAGTTCCCTTCCAACCCAATCTATTCTATGATTCTGTTGGGTAGGGACACCTCCCACTGCACCAGGGGCTCCAAGGCCCCCTCCTGGCCTTGAAACACTCCAGGGATGGAGCAGCCACCACTGCTCTGGGCAACCTGGGCCAGGGCCTCCTCGCCCTCCCAGGAGAACATTTCTTCCTAAGATCTCATCTCAATCTCCTGTCTTGTAGCTCAGGACCATTATCCCTCATCCTCTCCCTGCCCTCCCTGATCTAGGGCCTCACCCCAGCTTTCCAGGAGCCCCTTTCCCTACTGGAAGCTGCTCTGAGGTCTCCCTGGAGTCTTCTCTTCTCTAGGCTCATATTAGTAGAGAGAAGGAAGGAGGAGATCCAAGAGGTCCAAGGAGATACAACTCATGACAATCAAAATTCTCTACAGTTTTCCAGTCCAGCTCACTGGAAATGCTTTTTCTTTTCACTTTTTCTCTTTTTCAGGTGCAAATGTTTGAAGTATTTCTAAAACAAAGTACACACAACTTTGAGGGATGAGTGCAATTGGAAAACTAAACTTGGATTTCAGAGCCATCCACTGGTAGGGGGTGGGATGGGGAATCCATAACTGCTGTCATCTCAGCTCCTCCCATATTCCAAATGAAAGTACCTCTTTACTCTTTCTGGGGAAGTCATTACAGCAGAAATGACCCTAATTCTTTCTTGAAAAGCCGATTATATAGAAGAGAGAGGACTCCACAAGCTGGAGAAGTGGGATTGTGTTAACCTCATGAGGTTCAACAGGGCCAAGAGCAATGTCCTACAGTGAGAGCAGCCCTGAGGAGAAGGACTTGGGGTGCTGGAGGAGGAGAAGCTCAACAGGAATCACCAACGTGCACTCACAGCCCAGAAACCAACTGAGTCCTGGGTTGCAGCCAGAGCCGTGTGGCCACCAGGGCCAGGGAGGGGATCCTGAGACCCACCTGGAGTCCTGGCTCCAGCTCTGGAGTCCTCAGCACAGGGAGGACATGGAGGTGGTGGAGCGAGTGTAGAGGAGGCCACGGAGATGATGTGAGGGCTGGAGAACCTCTGAGAGAGTTCAGATCGTCCATCCTGGAGAAGAGAAGGCTCCACAGAGACCTTAGAGCAGCTTCCAGTACTGAAGAGGCTCCAGGAAAGCTGGGGAGGGACTTTTTTCCAAGAGCCTGGAGTGACGGGTTGAGGACAAATGGCTTTAAATTGGAAGGGAGAAGATTTAGATGAGACACTAGGAAGAAATTCTTCATGATGAGGATGGTGAAGCACAGGTTGCCCAGAGAAGTGTTGGCAACCCCATCCCTGGACGTGTTCAAGGGCAGGTTGGATGGGGCTTGGAGCCCCTGATCTAATGGGAGGTGTCCTTACCCAGGGCAGGAGGTGGAACTGGATGGGCTTTGAGGTTCCTCTCTACAACTACTTGAAAGGAGGTTGTGGAGAGGAAGGAGCTGGCCTTTTCTCCCAGGGGAGAGGGAATGGCCTCAGGCTCCACCAGGGGAGATTTAGGCTAGAGATTAGGAGGAAGTTTTTCACACAGAGGGTCATTGGGCATTGGAACAGGCTGCCCAGGGAGGTGGTTGATTCACCTTCCATGGAGGTGTTTAAGGCACAGGTAGATGAGGTGCTGAGGGACATGGTTTAGTGTTTGATGGGAATGGTTGGACTCGATGATCCGATAGGTCTCTTCCAACCTGGTGATTCTATGATTCTATGATTCCTTCCAACTGAAACTATTCTATGAGCTTAGCTCCTCCTACATTCCAGATAAAATCATGTTTTAGCTTTGGTAGGGAAGTAATCACAACAGAAATGACCCTAATTCTTTCCTGAAAGGCCAACGATGCCAAGGGCAGGGAGATAGCTTTATGGGGTACAAGATTTTGATCCAGCATGTGGTTACACACCCATATGCTTCACATCCCTCTCTTTTTTTTTTTTTTTTATTTTGTGTAATTGGGCAGGTGCATCACATTTTGAACATCTTTTTCCCATTATCTGCTGGGGTAGCTTCAACTTATCACTGAGATTCATAGGATCTGGATGGCTTTTGTAAGGGAATTTCTGGATGGAACGCATTAACTCCAGACTGGGGTTCCTGCCAGTGGCCTCCCCGTGAACTTATAATCCTGGCCCTTGAGTAACAACTGTGAAAAATCAATGACGATCACTTCCACTCTTCGTGCTGCTTCTGCTGGCTTGTAAGGCCCATTTTTCTCTTCTTGCTTTCTCAGTGGCAAGAAATGAGGCTCATGAATTGGGCTGTAAACAGTCATAGCAAAGATCCCCAGCTGGGGTTGACTTTAGGAGGCTTTTTAACATCACACCAGGCTGAAGAAGGCCCTCCAAGCAAACACCACCGCATGACGTACATGATGAGTTCATCCAGCAACAATTTGTGAGACCAGATTATCACAGAATCATAGAAGAGTTTGGGTTGGAAGGGACCTTAAAGGTCACCCAGTTCCAACCCCTGTGAGGTTCTGAGGCCCTGGCAGAGGCTGCCCAGGGAGGTGGTGTAGTAAATCCCTGGAGGGGTTTAAAATCCAGGTAGATGAGGTGCTCAGGGAGCTCGTTCAGTAGTGGACAGGTAGGGTTGGACTCGATCTCAAAGGTCTCTTCCAACTCAATGATTCTGTGATTCTATGATGCTTCTGAATGCATGAAAGGCATCTTTCTCCCACAACTTCATGTTCTTTTCCCTTTTTTGCCAAGTTCCTGGACGAAACTGTTGATGTATTTCAGCCCTTAAAGATGATTGAGGGACTGGTACGTGTGTTATAGACCCATAAAATGAGATCATCCCATGAATGTTTTCTGTGCTTCAGAAAAGTTCAATTAACGTGTCTTGCTCCCTCTTCTCCCTTCTTCCCTCCTCCCTCCTGTCTTGTGGCTTCTTTTAGTGTTTCCTGGCTCCAGCTGAGAACAAAAGCAGAAGACTGGGGTCCAGTAATGTTGGTTATTTTAGCAGAACCACTGGACTTTTGCAAAAGCAGAATGGGGGGAAAAAGTAGCCTTGGTGGTTTGGTTCTGTGACTATCAGTCAGTCCTTTCCCCCACACAGTGAAAGACAAGGATGTTTTGGAGCAAGTGATCCTTCTACTAAACTCTTGTTTGGGAAAGGTCCAGCGGTGCAAGAAATCTGATGGCTCATTGATGAACTTGTGCTAAATGGGGGAATCATAGAACCACCAGGTTGGAAGAGACCCATCGGATCATCGAGTCCTACCATTCCTATCAAACACTAAACCATGTCCCTCAGCACCTCATCTACCTGTGCTTTAAACCCCTCCAGGGAAGGTGAATCAACCCCATCCCTGGGCAGCCTATTCCAATGCCCAATGACCCTTTCCATGAAAAACTTCTTCCTAATCTCCAGCCTAAATCTCCCCTGGCAGAGCTTGAGGCCATTCCCTCTTGTCCTGTCCCCTGTCACTTGGGAGAAGAGCCCAGCTCCCTCCTCTCCACAACCTCCCCTCAGGTTGTTGTAGAGAGTAATGAGGTCTCCTCTCAACCTCCTCTTCTCCAGGCTAAAAGGCTGTAATAAGGTTGTCATAATCTCTTCTAAATTATTTTAAATAATGTTTTTACAGGATGCATCGGTGCTTTGGTCACAACAAGCCCATGCAACGCTCCAGACTTGGGGAAGAGCGGCTGGAGAGCTGCCCAGTGGAAAGGGACCTGGGGGTGTTGGTCGACAGCTGCTGAACATGAGGCAGCAGTGGCCCAGATGGCTGAGAAAACCAATGGCATCTTGGCTTGAATGAGGAATGGTGTTGCCAACAGGGCCAGGGAAGTGATTATTCCTCTATATTGAGCACTGGAGAGGCTGCACCTTGAATCCTGTCTTCAGGAGGCTCAGCTGAGAGAGCTGGAGTTGTTCAGCATGGAGAGGAGAAGGCTCCAAGGAGACCTTAGAGGGACCTCCAAGGGGCTACAAGAAAGCTGGAGAGGGACTGTTCACAAAGGCTTGGAGTGACTGGACGAGGGGCAATGGGGATAAACTGAAGAGGGGCAGGTTTAGACTAGACAGAAGGAAGAACTTCTCCACTATGAGAGTGGTGAGGCACTGGAACAGGTTGCTCAGGGAAGCTGTGGCTGCTCCATCCCTGGAGATGGCCAAGGCCAGGTTGGATGGGGCCTTGGGCAACCTGATCTAGTGAGAGGTGTCTCAAGAGCATCTTGCCAGCTTTCTTGTAGCCCCTTTCCATACTGGAAGTTGCTCTAAGGTCTCCTTGGAGCCTTCTCTTCTCCAGGCTGAACATCCCCAACTCTCTCAACCTGTCCTCAGTGCAGAGGTTCTTAGCCCTCAGATCATCTCATTGACCCTTCTCTGGACTCCCTCCAACAGCTCCATGTTCTTCCTGTGCTGAGGACTCCAGAACTGAATACAGGATTCCAGGTGAATTCTCACCAAAGCAGAGAAAGTGTTGTAGGGTTTCTACATTCCACCTTCCAAGCTGTTCCCCCATCCCAGGACTGACTGTTTCTCAAGGTCTGTTAAGCATCTGCAGTTCTCAGGAGGATCTACTGATCATCCTGTTGCGTGTGTTGGGGCAGAGATGATGCTGTAGGGAGAAGAGCATGAAGGAGCTCCCGTGGATCACTTCAAGGCATGTGTAACACCCAAATTACTTCTGTTCATACTGAGGAGTGAACTGTTTCCCTCCCTATACGTCACTGAGGTTATATTTTTCCACTCTTTCACTCCATCTTTCCCTCCTTTCTCGGGGTTATTCAGAGCCTTGAGCTGGGCAAGGAAGTGCTGCGACTGTGTCCAACCTTGGCTGCTGTTGGCACATGCTCAGAGGTTCTTGAGTCAGAGATATCCGCTCCGGTTGAGGGACATGTCTTCGTCTCCAGTGTTTCCTCCCTCCTGGATTCTCACTTACTCTGTCACTCGCTGCGCCAGGCAGCAGTAAAAACCATCGCCAGGGCGGTGCGGTTCCTGGAGGAAGAGGTGGGTAGGAAGACTTGGAAAGTCATGAATGCAAAGCCAACGAGCCAAAGCTAATAACGTTCCCAGGGTTGCAAGTGCTGGGGCCTGGGAACCCAACCCCATCTTCATCACATGCTCCTTGGAGATGATGATCACTGGGTTTTCTTATCATAGGGGAATGTTGGTTGTAGACCCATGTCGGCCTCCACTGCGTGGCCTGTCTGCCCAGAGCAAAGCACAATTAGCAGTCCAGGTTAATTTGTAAGTTAATTAATTAATAATATTGATGGAGCATGGCTTCTGAGATTTAGACTCTTCCCAGACCTTCTCTCCAGGTGGTTTAAAACCCTGAAACATGTAGCATCTCCACTCAGTCTCGATATTCCTTTAACAAACAGACTTCTCAGAAAATGAACTTTTATCTCAAATACTGCCTTGGTTTAGAGATTGGTGGGAATGGTTGGACTTGATGATCCGGTGGGTCTCTTGCAACCTGGTGATTCTATGATTCTATGAATTGTTGATTTTGTCCAGGTTTTGATATCAGAAAAGTTGGAAGGAAATTTTTTCAAACAAATGTCACTTTTGTTCTCATATAGAATCATACACTTTTGAGTTTTGTTAGATGTTACATGAAAAGGTAGCAATTAAACTGGTTTTCTTTTTAGATTTTGTGGGCTGGAGATACAGTGGAGAGTGCATCTGATAAATCATGGAATGGTTTGGGATGGAAGTAACCTCAAAGCTCATCCAGTTCCATCCTTGGATCATCCTTGTGGCCTCCTCTAGACCCGTTCCAACAGCTCCATCTCCTTAAGGTGAGGATTCCAGAACTGGACACAGGACTCCAGATGACGTCTCACAAGAGAGAAACAGATGGGGCAGAATCCTCTCCCTTGCCCTTCTGGCCACACTGCTTTGGATCCAGCCCAGGATACGATTGGTCTTCTAGGCTGAGTGCACATTGCTGGCTCATGTCGAGCTTCTTATCAACCACCACCTCAAGTCCTTCTCCTCAGGGCTGCTCTCAATCCCATCATCCCCTGTCCTGGATTGAAATTGGGGATTGCCCCGACCCAGTTGTAAGACCTCGTACTTGGCTTTGTTGAAGCTCATGAAGTTCTCACAGATCCAATTCTCCAGCCTGTCCAGGTCCCTCTGGATGGCATCTTGTCCTTCGGGTGTGGCAACAGCACCTCTCAGCTTGGTGTCATCTGCAAACGTGATGAGGGTGCCCTTAGAATCATAGAATCATAGAATCACGAGGTTAGAAGAGACCCACTGGATCATCGAGTCCGACCATTCCCACCAATCTCTAAACCATGTCCCTCAGAACCTCATCCACCAGCATCTTAAATGCCTCCAGGGAAGGCGAGTCAACCACCTCCCTGGGCAGTCTCTGCAAGTGCCCAATGACCCTTTCTGTGAAAAACATTTTCCTTGATCTTGGTGAAAATATTAAACGACACTAGTCCCAATATGGACCCATGAGGGACACCACTTGTTACCGATCTCCATCTGGACTTTGAGCCATTGACAACTACTCTCTGAATACAACCATCCAACTAGTTTCTTATCCACTGACCAGTCCACCCATCGAATCCGAATCTCTTCAATTTAGAGAGGAAGGTGCTGTAGGGGACCGTGTCCAAGCCATTACAGAAATTCAGTGAGATCATAGAATCATAGAATAACCAGGTTGGAAGAGACCCATTGGATCATTGAGTCCAACCATTCCTATCAAACACTAAACCATGTCCCTCACGACCTCATCTAACCGTCCCTTAAACACCTCCAGGGAATGTGAATCAACCACCTCCCTGGGCAGCCTATTCCAATGCCCAATGACCCTTTCTGTGTGAAAAACTTCCTCCTAATCTCCAGTCTAAATCTCCCCTGACGGAGCTTGAGGTCTTTCCCTCTTGTCCTGTCCCCTGTCACTTGGGAGAAGAGCCCAGCTCCCTCCTCTCTACAACCTCCTTTCAGGTAGTTGTAGAGAGTAATGAGGTCTCCTCTAAGCCTCCTCTTCTCTAGGCTAAAAACAACATCTCCAAAGCTTTGGGATGAATGAAGCCAAAGGGAGAGTCTGTATTGTTTGCTTCTGCGTTTCGTTTCTTTCCAGACTTCTGAAAAGGTTTCTATGCTCAATTAGCTCAAAGTAATCAATGTGCTTCAAGAATATTTCAGCCCTGGCCCGTCTGCCACCTCAAAATCCCTCTACCTGCCAGGGGATGTGCACGTACTTGGAAAAAGTGTGGTGGGGGAGTCATTTGGCCACACCAGCTTCCATTGCGGACAAGTGTGCCAGGACAGCTGCATTTAATATCTTCATTTGGCCCTGTCCACCCCAGTTCCAGAAGAAAGGTTGGGTTAATACAAGGAATGGCCTGGAGCCAATGAATTGGTCGGTCTCAATTCCATGCGTGGCGTCATCCATACAAATCTGAGCTGAAAATCCTTGGGGATCGCTGGGATGAGGTCCTTGTGGTTGAGGGATGATGGGTTATACAACAATGAAATGGTCCAGCTTTGTTACAACTCTGAGAGTGTTTTGGCCCTTTGCTGCTACTTAAAATTTCATTTCAGAGCCTTCTTGTCTCTGTGGCTGGAAACTTGCCTGTAATTCTCTGCCTAAAATGACTAATTTCTACCTGTTCTTTCCTAAACAAACATTACTCTGAGGGTTGTTCAGAGAATAATTAAGGTTGGAAAAGACCTCTGAGATCATCCAGTCCAACTGTCGGTTCTTCTCCATCTTGGTGCTTGGCTCTTCAACCCAGAGCTCGTGTCCTCAAAACCCTGTTTTATAATGCAGAACACAGGTCATATTATTTCTGTCTGTGTTCCTAGTAGTATCCAAGGATTTCACAAGTTCACGGGAGAAGGAAGGAGCAACTTGATTGTTGCTGTTTTGTGGAGGGACAAACAGACAAAAAGGATGTGGAGGACAGGGGGCAGGACAAGAGGGAATGGCCTCAAGCTCCACCAGGGGAGATTTAGGCTAGACATTAGGAGGAAGTTTTTCACGGAAAGGGTCATTGGGCATTGGAATAGGCTGCCCAGGGAGGTGGTTGATTCACCTTCCCTGGAGGGGTTTAAGGCACGGGTGGATGAGGTCCCGAGGGACATGGTTTAGTGTTGGATAGGAATGGTTGGACTCGATGATTGGATGGGTCTCTTCCAACCTGGTGATTCTATGATTCTATGACCATAAATTCCTCAATGCCAACCTTGGCACCAATTCAGGATGGCAAATAATGTCATTGAGAGCAGCGATGAGGAGAAGGACAGGGAGTGCTGAGGGAGTAGAAGTTCTACATGAGCCAGCAAAGTGCACTCAGCCTAGAAGACCAACCATGTCCTGGGCTACATCCAAAGCAGGATTCTTCCCCTCTCCTCAGCTGACTCTTCTGAGGTGTCGTCTGGAGTCCTATGTCCAATTCTGGAGTCCCCAAAGCAAGAAAAATATGAAAGTATTGGAAGGGGTCCAGAAGGGACCACAAAGATGATGTGAGGCCTGGAGTGCCTCTGCTGTGAGGACAGGTTGAGAGGGTTGGGGTTGCTCAGCCTGGAGAAGAGAAAGCTCTGGAAAGACCTTGGAGAAGCTTCCAGTGTGGAAAAGGTCTCCAGGAAAGCTCGGGGAGGACATTTTACAAGGGCCTGGAGTGATAGGATGAGGCGGAATGGCTTTAAATTGGAAAGGGGAAGATTTAGAATGGACATTGGGAAGAAATTCTTTAGGATGAGGGTGGGGAGGCCCTGGCCCAGGTTGCCCAGGGTAGCTGTGCCTGCCCCATTCATGGAGGTATTGAAGGGCAGGTTGGATGGAGCCTTGAGCAACCTGATCCCATGGAAGGTGTCCCTGCCCATGGCAGAGGGCTTGGAGCTGGATGAGCTTTAAAACACCTTCCCTCCCAAACCATTCTATGATTCTCCACGCGTTGACACCAAGGAAAGACTGAGTGGGATTATTTGGCTGTAAGTTCCATGAGTCTGTGGTCTTCAGAGGTGCAACCCAGTCATACACCTTTACTGAGACACAATACTCCTTTGAATTCTCCACTGACACTAATTACAAGTCCCTTATGTGACATTGCAGATGATGATTTCCCCCTTTCCAAAGTGTATTGAAAGAAAACCTCCGTCTTGCCAGGTGGGTGACTTTTCCCGGGATCTCACAGCACTCAGATTCCTACTCATGAAAACCTCTTAAGCTTCATGAGAATTTGGATCCAAGTAGTGGGTTTTTTTTTCTTTGATTTCCCACGATTTTCCATTCCGAGGACTCTCCGTTTGAACATATTTATTCCAGCTTACGCTGTTCAAAGGCCCAGAATTTGACACAGTCTCTTCTACCTTCCAGATGTTTGTCAGAAAAGGGCTGCTATTCCACCTCCCGAGGGTTGGATTTGACCGCGCAGGGTGTGCCGCCGAGTGCAATTTAAATCAGCGATAATTAGAGAGGACTGAAAGCTCTGAATGTACCAAGGCAGGGAGGGGATTCTGCCCTTCTGCTGTACTGAGACTCCACCGGTGTCCAGTTCTGGAATCTCCAACATAAGAAGGAGATGGAACTGTTGGAGTTGGTCCAGAGGAAGCCACGGAGATGATCTGAGGGCTGGAGCAGCTTTGCTATGAAGACAGACTGGGACAGTTGGGGTTGTTAAGCCTGGAGAAGAGAAGGCTCTAGGGAGACCTTAGAGCAGCTTCCAGTATGGAAAGGGTCTCCAGGAGAGTTGGGGAGGGACTGTTTCCAAGGGCCTGGAGTGACAGGATGTGAGGGAATGGTTTTAAATTGGGAGGGAGAAGATTTCAAATGGACATTAGGAAGAAATTCTTCACGCTGGGGGTGGTGATGGCCTGGCCCAGGTTGCCCAGAGCAGTGGTGGCTGCTCCATCCCTGGAGGGGTTCAAGGCCAGGTTGGATGGGGCTTGGAGCAACTTGATCTAGTGGGAGGTGTCCCTGCCCATGGCTGAATGATCTTTAAGGTCCTTTCCAACCCAAAACGTTCTATGATTCTGGGATAAAAGGGCTGTCCTTGCCCTGTACTTTCTGAAATGAGACATTTTCCCCATCAGCCATTGCCTGGATTCTCAGTTTTTATTCACGGATTGTTCAGGGGAAGAAAGAGGGAACAGAGTGATATAGAATCATAGAATCATAGAACAACCAGGTTGGAAGAGACCCACCGGATCATCGACTCCAACCATACTGTACTAAGGAACAAGGACACACAATGATGTTTATCATGCCTTGTATGGGTGGTCTTCCTTTAGAATAACACATGCCTCTATGCATCTGGGCACAGAGAGAATCTTTCTTGCTCATGCAGATGCTTTAATACAGCATCAAAAGCCATCCATACCAGTTAGAGGGAACAGTTTCCTTGCTGGGGTTCCAGAAAGCCCCTGAAAGCTGTACTGAGCATATTCAGTAGCCGTGCACAGAGCTCAGTAGGTACAACCTAAAGCTGAAGGCTTTGAACAGGGCATGAGATTGATGTTTCCCTCAATATTCTTCTTTCCTCCTTCCAAAATACCTGTTCTTCCAGTATAAGAAGAAGTGTTCTAAAAGTTTCAAGTCTCCGTGAAAGTTACCTGTCACCAGATCTTTAGAGTCATCTATGCTTGATGTAGATCTGTGGTAGAACCATTAGCTGTTGGCATTCATTGAAGACGTACCCAGAGGGAGGGGAATTGGTTAAAAATGCAAAAATTTCCCAAGTGTCCTGTGTAGCTCTGCCTCCTTTCATAGGATCATAGAATGTTTTGAGCCGGAAGGGACCTCAAAGCCCATCCAGTTCCACCTCCTGCCATTAGTCTCATTATGATCTTTGTGGATAAAGCCTAAAGAAACATTTTAAATGGGAACAAAAGTTAGAACCACTCCTGGATTCTTACTGCAGGAGTCCTGAGATGCTGTTTCGAACTGCAAACACAAGCAACTGAGACTTCTCTCTCCACGTTCTGGCCAGCAGCGAGATGACTCGATGCTGACTTACTTGCCAAAGAGATACCTCCAAGAGAATGAATTCCTGGATTGCTGAAGGCCTTGTGCGTCATGGAAAGGACCCAATGGAGAGATTTACAGTGAGCAAATCCCTTCCTCCCTCTCTTTTCCAGTTTCACGGGCTTGGTGCTGAAGGGTTGTGGCGTTCATAGCTTCCTTGGAGCTCATCACAGAGTTGCCACTGGGATGGCTTTGCTCCTTTTAGCACCTTATGACTCGAAGTGTTTGGAGAGTGAGAAGCACCAGTTTCGGGCCCAGAATTAGTCTTCTGGCAACAAGGCGACCATGAGCAGCAACTGCAAAGTGAACATTTCTAGGAAAAAATAAATCTTTCCTGTTTTCAGCTCAAGTTGGGCTGCTTCAACTAGAACTCAAATTATTTTGAACCAAGCAATAGAAAAAAAATCCCCCAAACCAACCAAAACTGTTGAAAGATGAATATTCTCAGACAGAAATGCCACCTCTGGGCCCTCTAAGAGTTGTCACTGGGAGGTTCATCCCTTCTTTTCTCATCTTGAAGGTGGAAATCATAGAATCATAGAATCATAGAATCACCAGGTTGGAAAAGACCCACTGGATCATCGAGTCCAACCGTTCCTATCAAACATTAAAAAAAAAAATCGCAGCTACCCTGTCCCTCCTGTCTCCTTGAGCTGCCAGAGAACATCATAGGATGTCTCTCATCAGAGGATGAGGAACATCTCATGGGGCTTCTTTGACAGCTCTAGCCCAACTGAGGAACCAGACTCTTGGTAGTGGGGTTTACAACCCCCAGCAAGCACTGTAGCTCCTCTTCGAACCAAAATTTGCAAATGGGAGCTGAGAATGGGTTTGGCTTCTGATTGTCGATCAATGTCAGTGATCCATTCATGAGCTAGAAAGTGCCTCTTGAACTGTGGGGATCAGATGCTCAGCATGGAGAACAGACATGAGTTATAAGGCTCCAGGGAGACCTTAGAGCAACCTTCCTGTTCTTAAAAGGGCTCCAAGGAAGCTGGGGAGGGGTTGTTGATCAGGGAGGGCAGGGAGAGGACAAGAGGGGGATGGTTTTCAGCTGAAAGAGGGGAGATTGAGATGAGATCTTAGGGAGAAATGTTCTCTGCGAGGGTGCGGAGGCCCTGGCCCAGGTTGCCCAGAGAGGTCATGGCTGCTCAGTCCCTGGAGGTGTTCAAGGCCAAGTTGGATGAGGCTTGGAGCAACCTGATCGAGTGGGAGGTGTCCCTGCCTATGCCTGGGGAGTCAGAACTGGGTGGACTTTGAGGTCCAGTCCAACTCAAACCATTCAATGCTGAAGCAGGAGGTTTGCAGCCAAGTCGACTCGTATTTGAGCACCTCCACGAACACCATGGCGATGATGACACAGTGTCCAACATGCTCTGTGGAGTGGGAACGCTGCAAGAGGAAGAGAAGCACTGAAGACAGGGCATTTTACCCCATTGGGAAAACTTTCAGAAGGAGGGGGTTAACACCTTTCCTATGGAAAAAAAAATAAAGCAAAACACAAGCATGTCAGAGCCTCCTGAAGGCCTGAGCTGGGACAATGCTTTTTTCTGTCTTCACCTCTACCATGTCCTCTAGTACGGTGAGGATGGTCCAGGGGGAGATGGAAACCTGCCACCCCTTGAGTCACCGACACCACCTCCCACATCACTTTCCAACACGCCTGTCTCCTAATTATCCAATAAATTCACAAGCGCTTTTCTGTCACAACAGGGGCTCCTGCGGCAGCCTCGCGCTGGGAACAGTTCAATTGGGTGTCTCTACGCGCACGTCGGTCCTGCCAGCTGCTGGGGCTCAGGGCGGGTGACGGCAGCCGGCCAAAACCACAGAAAGGCTTTAGTGAAAAGGAATATTCTCTGAGTACGAGCAAATTGGTGTATTCCATTTGAGGTGCTCTTAAGTGCTTTCTGCACAGTGGTTTCTAGGGCACAGTGCCTCGGCCTTGGAAACGGGAGTGGGTTTCAAGTGGAAGGGCTGCAAACCCCAAAGCACACAAATATTTCAGTGTTGAGCAGAGGGCACTTCATAGAATCGTGTAATAGAATCATAGAATCATCACGTTGGAAGAGACCCACTGGATCATGGAGTCCAACCATTCCCATCAATCACTAACCCATGTCCCTCAACACCTCGTTCACCTGTCCCTTAAAACCCTCCAGGGAATAGGGCTCAACCCCCATCCTGGGCAGCCTCTAACACTGCCCAATGACCCTCTCTGTGAAATTCTTTTACCTGATGTTCATCCTGACCCTTCCCTAGTGGAGCTTGAGGCCATTCCCTCTCGTCCTGTCCCATGTCTCAAGCTCTGCCAGGGGAGATTTAGGCTAGAGATTAGGAGGAAGTTTTTTACAGAAAGGGTCATCGGGCATTGGAATAGGCTACCCAGGGAGGTGGTTGATTCACCTTCCCTGGAGATGTTTAAGGCACAGGTGGATGAGGTCTTGAGGGACTTGGTTTAGTGTTAGATAGGAATGGTTGGACTAGAAGATCCGATGGGTCCCTTCCAACCTGGTTGTTCTACGATTCTATGATTCTATGTCCATTGGGAGAAGAGCCCACCTCCCTCCTCTCCACCACCTCCTCTCAGGGACTTGCAGAGAGCAATGAGGTCTCCCCTCAGACTCCTCTTCTCCAGGATAAACACACCCAGCTCTCTCAGACGCTTCTCTTCTTCTCCAGCCCCTTCCCCAGCTTCGTTGTTCTTCTCTGGTCTCGCTCCAGAGACTCAACATCCTTCTTGTGCTGAGGGGCCCACAACTGACCCCAGGATTTGCGTCTGATTGTCTGAGGGTGTCTAGGCTGTCTGAGAGCTGCTCTAGGATTTGTTCAGCTTGTAAGAGAGAAGTCTCCACTGAGACCTTAGAGACTGAGAAGAGTCCCGTGGAGAAGGAATTGAAGGACTTGGGGGTTCAGATTGATGAGAAGCTCAACATGAGCTGGCAATGTGCACTTGCAGCTCAGAAAGCCAATCGTATCCTGGGTTGCATCCAAAGCAGTGTGGCCAGCAGGGTGAGGAGCGTGGCCAGCAGGGTGATGAGTGTGGCCAGCAGGGTGAGGGAGAGGGGATTCTCCCCCTCTACCTTAATCTTGTGAGCACCCACCTGGAGCCCAGTGCCTGGTACTGGAGTCCCCAACCTAAGAAGGTTGTGGAACTGTAGGAATGGGTCCAGAGGAGGCTGCAAAGATGATCCAAGGGCTGGAGAGCCTCTGCTATGAGGTCAGGCTGAGAGAGTTGGGGTGGTTCACCGTACAGAAGAGAAGGCTCCAGGGAGACCCAAGAGCAGCTTCCAGTATCTGATGGAGCTACAGACTCTCCTTATTTCAAGAATCGCTCTGTACTCTGCCAAAAAGACATTCAGTGCCCAGAGTTTGTTCTAACTTGGTTGTGATGCATGTAGCCGGAGGTTCTTGTTATCTCACAGTTCTGATTGGTAGTAGTTTGTCCTGCTGACTGCAGCCACCGGGACCAGATTAAGTATCTAAGCAGCAAAGATGAATCCAAACGGAATGAGAGCTTTGGAGCTGAAAGACATTGCAAAGTGCAAGGTGCTGTGGCAGAGAGGGAATCGCATCTCTACAACTGTATCTCGGCTGCATGGCAGAGAAGGACTTGGGGGTGTTGGTTGAAGAGCCAGCAGTGGCCCAGGTGGCCAGGAAGGCCAATGGCATCTTGGACTGTATCAGAAATGGTGTGGCCAGCAGGGGAAGGGATTGGACTGGGAGCTGGTGAGGCTGCAGCTCAAATCCTGGATTCAGTTTTGAGCCCCTCACTCCAAGAAGGACATTGAGAGGCTGGAAAGCCTCCAACCAAAGGAACAGAGCTGAGACATCAGGGGATCTGGGACCGTAGAACCATAGAATCCGTTGGAAAATACCTTTGAGATCATCGAGTCCAACTGTATCTGCCCACTACTAAACCAGATGCCTGAGCACATCATCTACCTGGCTTTTAAACAACTCCAAGGGCCAGCTACAGAGTAGACTCTGTTAAAACAACAGGAATCCATTTCCTATATGTATTTACATCATTTTGTATCTTCCACCTTTAAGCTTTCATCCTCGTCAGTGAATACTGCTGAGCAGCCCCAAGGACATCCCCAGGAGACATGTCCCAGCATGAGGTGTGGGCTCTTCTTAGCCATAGAATGTGGCTTCAAATGATCTGTAAGTTCTGGATGAAGACGGAGTGAAGCCCTAAACCCCCAGTGTTAACTGGTTTCCTCAATGAGGTGCCAGACACTCCCTGAAAAGGTGAGAGTCGCCTTCCCACCCCCCTCTCCTCTTATGATTTTACTCATCCAGAAGCATTTATAGTAGGAACATTTCTTTTTATAAACTCTTCCATCAGCCGGATGCGCCTCTGCGAGGCATGTTGACACATCAAATTAAGCTGTGGTTTGGGTGGCAGCTGCCATGGGCCTGAAGATGTGAAGATGTGAGCAGGAACATTGCAGAGGGGAAGGAGGAAGGCTCCGAATGGCTAAAAACCTGCGGTTGAGTGCTGGCTCTCAGCAAAACCACCTTCATCAAAGCTGAGACACCCTTGCTGCTGAGCGAGGCGCTGGGATCCTTGCAGTCTGCACGTCCCTGTTGGCCCTTGGCAAAGGATGGGAGGGAAGCAGGGACATTCGGAGGTGGCCGCGTGCTTCAGCCCATGTCTCATTCTGCACTGAGCTCTGATTGCTCTTAGACATTTACTCGCTCTGGTGGGTCTCTTCCAACCTGGTGATCCTATGATTCCTCTCACCTTCCTCCACTATTTTTCATGCCTCTACACTTCCCCATTCTGGCTGGAAACACTGGAATCCATGCCAGGAAAGCCTGTTTTCATGGCATCTTGTGACCAGCTTACCCTAACCCGTGAGATTCCCACTTCCATCCAAGAGCTTGTCCTGAGACAAGCCTGAGGATATCACTCATGGTGTGAAATGCTTTTCTTCTCCCCTTCTGCCCTGGGACTCGCATCATCTCCAAGCTGTCTCCTTGGAAGATTCCCAGTGATGCCCCTTTTTCCTATTACTCCTCCTAACCTGCTCATCATACTGAGTTGGTGATGGTGGTGAGATGCGTGGCCAGAGAGGGGAATAGAGAGGATCAGAGGGCTTTGGGGAAACTCAAGTACAGCAGAGACAAGTTCTTAATGAGTTAAAACCTTTGCTACTAGTTTTGGGTAATCCCAAGATTCAGTCTTTCAGCACAATGTGGACTGAAGGTTCCTAAATTTCAACCAGATCTTGTTCTTGATGTGAGAAGCTCATCCAGGTGGGTCCTGTGTCCTGCTTTTCTCCTTGTCCTGCTGGCCACACCATTTCTGATCCATGCCAAGATGCCATTGGCATTCTTGGCCACCTGGACTGCTGCTGGCTCATGTTCAGGCGCCGTCAACCAACACCCCCAGGTCCTTCTCTCCCAAGCATCTTTTCAACCATTCTATCCTACCCTGGAGCATTGTTGTTGTGTCCCAAGTGTAGGACCTATCCCTTGACCTTGTAGAACCTCCCCCTGCTGGTCTCATCCCATCGCTCCAGCCTGTCCAGATCCCTCTGCAGAACCTCCCTAAATCACTTGAAATGCAGCCTTTCCGAGCGGAAAAGGATCCAACTCCTGCAGCAAATGGGAGATTAGTTGAATGTAAGACAAGAAAAGACCTCTGACCTCACACATAAATCCCCTCTACCTGCCCTGGAGTTCTTGCACCATAACTCACAAGGGAGTTGATACATGTGTTTAACGAAGACATCCCTTCTTGATTTCAAAGGGGGAACCCACACCAGCCTTAGGTAAGTCGTTCCTGTAGTTAATTATCGTGTTGAAAGAGACAGAATTGTGCTTTATTCCGGATTGAATTTGTCTGGCTTCGGTTTTCCAGTCATTGGATCCTGTTAAGCTGTTGTCTGCTGGATTAAAAATCCTTCTGCTGAATACCGGCAAATTGGCAATCTAGAAACGAGAAGGTCCAAGGCCAAGCTCTGTTCTTTGTTAGACTCGCACAGCTCTGCTGAAAGGAGGAAGGCAACGCTCGGGGTCGCAGGGTGCTCAGCTGGGTCACTAAGGACACTCTCCCTCGCAACCTCCTCTTGGTGACGCCAGCTGTGAGGTCTTTCCAGGTTTTTGGTGCGCGGGTCAAGACATTGCTGTAAGATGTTAATTGGGGAGAAAAAGCAAACAAGACTTCGTCCCCCCCATCCACATTTTTATTTGCTGTGGGCAAAATGACCTGGGAGGAAGGCAAGAAATGCTTGGCCCTGCAGGATGTGTTTTCTTTGCAGAGCTGAGCCGTGTTTTAGGTCCATCATGTTGGGTTGGACACTTGGGTCTCAGGCCATGCGTGCGGTCAGCCTGCATGGACATCATAAGTCCCACATGGGTCCAGTCATGTCCGAGTGGCTTTGGCATTAAGAAAAGAAAAATCATTGTCTTAAAAAAGAGCATTTGAGCCCATCAATAGAGATAGAATCCAGTGAAACAGCCCAACTCAGAGTTCTCAGTGGCTGCTCCTGGTCTGGGCCATAGCAAAAAGCTTTGGAGGAGAAGCTCCACTGTAGGATGATGCCATTGTGGGTGCTGAGCAGGGCACGGGGTTGTGGTTTCCTCCGTAGGTGGAGGACTTGGACACAGCCTCCAGCAGCTTTAAAGTTGACTCGGGAGGGAGGGCAGGCAGGAGATGCATCCAGGAGGAACCTGGAAAGAAAGAGGCCATGGATGGAGCAAAAGGGCCCCAAATTGGAAGGAGAAAGAGAACAGCCGTCCCTCTCTGCCCCCTTCTCCCTCCTCCTCCTGGGCTGACGCTCAGTACAAGCCTCCCCTCCCACAAAGTAAAGGCCTTGATGACAGGCTGCCTTCCCTAGAACAGAGTGTGGAGTTGAAATCTGGCCCTGAGGATTTGTGGCGGCTCGGGGCAAAAGTCAAAACAAACACAAACACATTCCCCAGTGCCGACGTTGATGCAACCCTGAAGAGGAGCCGACGAACCAGAGCTAACAAGGCAGGAGAGCTTTCTGTTTGCATCTGGTGGGGGGAGACGGATGTGGCGGATGGCCAGGAGAGGAGCCGGGGAAATTCTGGCTTTCATTTGAGTTGCTGGGGCATGGGGCTCATGTCATCAGAGAAAATCAACTCGGTGCCTTCTTTCCAGTTACAATATTGATGCTTAGCTTCTCCTCTTGCCTTGAAATAGGTTTTTATTTTTTGCCAGGCAGGTCTGGTGGTGGCCACATCTTTTGGGCTTTGCCAAGAGGCGGCAGTGCTGGAGCTCAGCCTCCTGGGTAAGCAGGTGCTCATGCCAAATGTCTACGTGTGTCCACGCACAGCGCGAGAAGTGTCTTTGGGATGAGAAACAAGGATGTGAGTAAAGGTTTTGTAGTGCGGTGGAAGCGGAGCAGTACTTATTTCAGGCAGGATGGGGAAGAGCATAAAAAGCTTTTCCTTTAATAAAGTGAGTGGCTGGTCAAGGGTTGGCTCTGACTGTGACTCCAAGCACCAGCTGAGGGTTCTGGACTTTGAAGTCCAGTGCTTTTCAATCGAAGTGTTTTGCAATGGTAAATCAGTGGTAACACGGAATCATGGAATGGTTTGGGTTGGAAGGGACCTCAAAGGCCATCCAGTTCCACCCCCCTGCCATGGGCAGGGACATTTTCCACTGGATCAGGTCACTCCAAGCCCCATCCAACCCAGCCTTGAACACCTCCAGGGATGGGGCAGCCACAATTTCACTGGGCAACCTGTTCCAGGGCCTCACCACTGTCATCATGAAGAAATTCCTCCTTAAGTCCAGTCTAAATCTGCCCCTCTCCAGTTTATCCCCATCGCCCCTCATCCTATCACTCCAAGTCTTCGTAAACACTCCTTCTCCATCGTTCTTGTGGCAACTTCAGGTACTGGAAGGTCACTCTAAGATCTTCCTGGAGCCTTCTCTTCTCCAGGCTGAACCACCTCAACTCTCTCAGCCTGTTCTCTTATGGGAGATGCTCCAGAGAAGAGGAGCTGCCTATTCCCAGCCACGTTCCCAAACTAGACTTCATAGAGGTACGTGTTGAAGCGCAGTTTGGAAGCAGACAAAGAGGTTTTGCTATGTAATCAAGTGATTAATATAAACCATGTGGCCTAACGAGCTGACAGGGTAGATGTTGCCCTGTGCCACTTCACATGCTGAGGTTTGAAAAGGCACGAAGCAAAGCTCAGATCTCCCCTTCTTTAAGTTTATAGAGTTAAATGGGTTTGTGACGGAGGAGAAGATGGGAGATATAGTAACAACGAGCAGTGCATGCATGGATCATCGAGCTCCTGTGGTAACTCCCCAGTGAAAGAAAAGGCTTCCCTCATCTCATAGAATCATAGAATCACCAGGTTGGAAGAGAACCACCGGATCATTGAGTCCAACCATTCCTATAAAACACTAAACCATGTCCCTCAGCACCATCTCTCTCCACTAAATGTCAGGAAGGTTTCTGCTTATCTGGCAATTGGTTTGAGCATTAGGAATAAAATGACCTTTGCAACTCTTCCCCTGCCCCATCCTGCCTTAATCCTACATGTTTTTTTATGTCATGGTACCTGAACTCCTTGATGAATTAAGAACTTGCCTCTTCCCAGAGCCCCCCAAGAGGAAAGGAGCTGTTGCCAAAGAGTGATTGTCACAGAATCATGGAATAGTTTGGGTTGGAAAGGACCTTAAAGAGCATCCAGTTCCAACCCCCTTGCCATGGGCAGGGACACCTCCCACTGGATCATGTTGCTCGAATCCCCATCCAACCTGGCCTCAAATACCTTCAGGGATGAGGCAGCCACCGCTTCCCTGGGAGACCTGGGCCAGGGACTCCCCGCACTGAGAATGAAGAAATTCTTCCTTCTGTTTAGTCTAAATCTGCCCTTCTCCAGTTTATCCCCATTGCTCCTTGTCCTGTCACCACAAGCCTTTATGAACCGTCTCTCCCCAGCTTCCTTGTAGCCCCTTCAAGTACAGGAAGGTTGCCATAAACTCTCCTTAGAACATTCTTTTCCTCAGGCTGAAAAGCCCCAACTCTCTCAGCTTGAGATCATACGGGAGGATCCTTTGTAGCCTCCTCTGGACCCATTCCAACAGCTCCATTTCCTTCTTCTGGTGAGGACTGAAGAACCAGGCACAATAGTCCAGATGAGGTCTCACAAGAGAGGAATAGAGGGGCAGTTAAACTGAGGCTTCACTGCATATGCGACAGAGCTAGTTTGGAACCAGAAGAACAGCCGCACCAGGTCAAACTGAAGGTCTCACCTCATTTCTGACAGTGACCAGCACCAGATCCCTCAGAAAAGTGGCTAAGGAAGAGAGCGAGATTAGAGGAGTCCTCTGGGATTGTCCTCCCAGGTTCTGGGAGTCAACAACTGTGGAATTCGCTGAGATTAACTTCACATCTGCATGATCTCGCTTAATAACCAGGGATGGATTTATCGTCCCTAATTTATCAAAGATCTTCTAAATTCAGCAGACTGGGATATGTTAAAATAATTCAATCTGAATTATAATGCCTGCTTCTTTTTGTTTTAAGAGTTCATGGGGGGAAAATATTACTCGCAGGGAAAAAAAATCTCTGTCTCAATTTAACATTTTTCCTATTTTAAATGACTTTCCTTTTACCCCTTCCATCACAGCCCAATGAACTGCACTTTAACCCAACAAGAATGTCTGTGTATTCAATCTAGATGGATAACCAAACTTTGGATGTTTCTTTTAACGTTGTAATGCTTCGTGACTGAACTGGAAACATCTTGTAGAGGTAGAGCTTTTGTTTTTGTCAGAAAGCTGTTATTTCTATCTCCTGTCAAAATAGCAGAGTTTTCATTATTCACATCATAAATGTGTGTGGCTGGGGGAGGGATCCACTTTGGGACATTCTGGAATGGTTTGGGTTGGAAAGGACCTCAAAGTCCATCCAGTTCCACCCTCTGCCATGGGCAGGGACACCTCCCACTGGATCAGGGGCTCCAAGCCCCATCCAACCTGGCCTTGAACTCCTCCAGGGATGGGGCAGCCACCACTGCTCTGGGCAACCTGGACCAGGGCCTCCTCAGTTTTATCACGAAGAATCATTTCATCTCATGTATCTTTCAGTTCAAAACCATTCCCCTCATCCTATCCTTGCACTCCCTGATCAAGACCCCCTCCCCAGCTTTCCTGGAAGCCCTTTCTATACTGGAAGTGCTCTAAACTCTTCTCTTCTCCAGGTTGAACAACCTCAACCCTCTCAGCCTGTTCATGGTTGGGAGATTCTCCAATCCTCAAGTCATCTCTGTGTCCCAAGACAGTTTTATGTTATATGGATGGTGTGCACCTCCCTCATCCTCTCTCATCACAACAAACCATAGAATCATAGAATCATAGAATAACCAGGTTGGAAGAGACCCACCGGATCATCGAGTCCAATGATTCCTATCAAATAATGATACAGGGAAGAGAACACGGAAAATAGAACAGTTTTGGAGGATAAATTGACCTGTTTGAACTTTGCAGTCACAGGTGAGGCTGAAGATCCAGGCTCCTAGTCTTGAAGAAGTCATTTAATGGGAAGAGACCTGATAGAAAGCAGACCAGGAAGACCTTTAAATGAAGAATCAAAGGATCATAGAACTATTAAAGTTGGAAAGACCATCTAAGATCATTCAATCCAACCGACAGGTCAACATCACTGTTGCTACTAAACTGCATCCTGAAGTGCCACAGACACATGTTTTCTGAACCCTTCCAGGACTGGTGACTTCACCAGAACGAGATGGAGATAAGGAACTGGTAGGGAGATTCTCAGTCAGGAATGGATCTCTAATTCATCATTGTTTGAAATCTAAATGGAAAAAAAAAGAACCATGAACTGTAAATTAGATGAAATTGTTTTAGCATGTTCCAGGCAGCCTCTGTTTTCTTTCTCCTGTTCTTAAAATCAAGAGCAGTCACCGTAAAATGAGGGGATGGCTCTTTATTAACTCTATGTGAAAATGAGAGCACATAAAGGATCTCGAGGGGAAAGTCCTGAGCCTGGGCTACTGGTCAAGCCTGGACCCTTAAATCTTAATAAACTAAGACACAACTTCTTCTGGGCAGGGATCAGGAGGAATCAAAGCCAATTGGTTCCTTCCTGGCCAGGATTTAAATGCAGAACCAGCTTTTGCTTGGAGCAAGCTGATCTTTGAGCCTCAAATGAAATACCCCATAAAGTTAAACCTGCAGCTTCTGTGGAGGGAGGGGAGCAGGGTTAATTGGCCTGTTTGTTTGTTTGCTTGTTTTTAACTGGGGCAGCTCCAGGAAGCCAAATTCACCCCAGATGTTACCCAGTTGACTTCGGAGGTGTTATTTCGCATTGACTTCGATAGACCTGTGCTGGGGTGAGTTCATTTGCAGATCTGCCACCTTCTGCGCAGCAGCTGCCAAGCTTCCTGGCTGCAGGGAAAACTTGCAGCCCAGCTCAGCCTTGTACCCCTCCAGGGATGGGGCAGCCACCACTGCTCTGGGCAACCTGGGCCAGGACCTCCCCACCCTCCCAGGAGAACGTTTCTTGCTAAGATCTCATCTCCATCTCCCCTCTTTCAGACCTCCAGCGTGGGCAGATATTTCATGGGATGTCATTCTCCCCCTCTAGTCTGCTCTTGGGAGACCTTATCTGGAGTCCTGCATCCAGGAGGTTGTAGAGAGGAGGGAGCTGGCCTCTTCTCCCAAGTGACAGGGGACAGGACAAGAGGGAATGGCCTCAAGCTCTGCCAGGGGAGATTTAGGCTAGAGATTAGGGGGAAGTTTTTCACGGAAAGGGTGATTGGGCATAGGAATAGGCTGCCCAGGGAGGTGGTTGATTCCCCTTCCCTGGAGGTGTTTAAGGGACAGGTAGATGAGGTCCTGAGGGACATGGTTTAGTGTTTGATAGGAATGGTTGGACTCAATCCGATGGGTCTCTTCCAACCTGGTGATTCTATGATTCAGTTCTGGAGTCCTCAACACGGGAAGGATGTGGAGCTGTTAAACTGAGTCCAGAGGAGTCCACAAAGAACACCCAAGGGCTGGAGAACCTCCTGTATGAAGACAGGCTGAGAGAGTTGGGGTTTTTCATCCTGGAGAAGAAAAGGCTTCAGGGAGACGTTAGAGCAGCTTCCAATAAGAAAAGGAGCTCCAGAAAAGCTGGAGAGGATCTCTTGATCGGGGAGTGCAGGGAGAGGATGAGGAGAACAGTTTTGAGCTGCAAGAGGGGAGAGGGGGATGAGATCAGAAAAAATTTTCATGTGAGGGTGGGGAGGCCCTGGCCCAGGTTGCTCAGAGCAGTGGTGGCTGCCCCATCCCTGGAGGAGTTCAAGGCCAGGTTGGATGGGACTTGGAGCATTGTGATTGCGTGGGAGGTGTCCCTGTCCGTGACAGGGGTTTGGAATTGAGTGGGTTTTGATATCCCTTCCAACCCAAACCATTCTATGATTCCATGGATCAGAGGCTCAGCACGGTTAGGTCTGACATCGGACTTGCTCTTTCCCCTGCAATGCTGGCATCTCAGATAAGAAGTCAATGGTTTATAGATTGGACATGGGTTAGTGATTGATGGGAATGGTTGGACTTGATCCGGTGGGTCTCTTCCAACTCGATGATTCTATGATTCTATGAATCTGGAAGCCATTCTCATACAATAAAAGGAGACTTAATCCATAAGTGAGCTGGGAAGGTCTTAAAAAGATGGACAGCTTTGGGCTTGGGTGTAGTTGTATCCAGTCCGGGTACAGATGCAGTTCAAGGCATTACAAAAGGAAACCAAAAACTAGAACAAACCAGTAAGAACCAACACCCATGAAGCTCAACCCTTAGTTCAAACCAGTGTGTTGAAACCCCAGATTACGACCATTGTCTCTTGACCCTTTGTTTATTTTCTGATTTTAGCGGCCAGATTTTTCCGAGGAACTTTTTTTGTGTTGTCAAATAAACACAAGTTTTTTTTAAGAGCACTTTGTTTGAGTGAAATAAAACATCTAACAAACCCTCTCTCATACTGCGCATCTGCAGCAAAGTGATGAATCTGAGGCCTGAAAATGTTCTCTCAGCACACACTCGTGTTGCTGGGACTGCCAGAACAGCTTTTGCTTGTTGACACAGATCAGCTGTGACATTTTTATGATATTCCCAGTGGATTAATATGTCTTTTTCTTTTTTTTTACTCATTGAGACATTGCTCATCTGCAAATTAATCAAAACTTGGCCCAGATTTTCAGGGAGCTTGACTCCTTTCCTATATTTCTTCTTTTTTAGAGATCTCATGAGCTCCAAGAAGACGACATTCCAGACCTTCAGCTGATCTTTCAACTCTAGACACAGCTAACATTGATTCTGCAACACTATCTTCTGCTTCTGTGTGAAATGTTTCCTTCTGTCTATGGATATTAATGAAAAAGATATTTTTATTTCCTTTCTTTGGGGTTGGGTGTAGTTGTATTCAGATTTGTCCCAAGCAACTTGACCCAGTGGGACGTCCATGCCCATGGTAACGGGGTTGGAACTGGGGTATCTCTAAGTTTCTTTCCAACCCAAACCATTCTATGTTTCTATGATTTTCACCAACCTCTGATTAGAGAAAAAAAAAACCAACCCATGTTCATCTAAGTAGTTTTAAACAATTCTGACACATTTAATGGATATTTCCCCTTCTGGCAGATGAAGCAGACGGTTTGAGAGGTTCGGAAGCAGCGAAAGCTCCTGAGCTCCAGAGGACATGCAAAAACATGTCATTAGTGGAGAGCCAACTAGATCAGAAATCAAGGAATCATAGAATCACAGAATCACCAGGTTGGAAGAGACCCACAGGATCATTGATTCTAACCATTTCTATCAAACACTAAACCATGTCCCTCAGGACCTCATCTACCTGTGCCTTAAACACCTCCAGGGAAGGTGAATCAACCACCTCCCTGGGCAGCCTATTCCAATGCCCAATGACCCTTTCTGTGAAAAAACTTCCTCCTAATCTCCAGCCTAAATCTCGCCTGGTCGAGCTTGAGGCCATTCCCTTTTGTCCCTTGGGAGAAGAGGCCAGCTCCCTCCTCTCCACAACCTCCTTTCAGGTAGTTATAGAGAGCAAAGAGGTCTCCCTTCAACCTCCTCTTCTCTAGGCTAAACATCCCCAGATCTCTCAGCCGTTCCTCATAGGATCTGTTCTCCAGTCCCTTCACCAGCTTTGTTGCTCTTCTCTGGACTCGCTCCAGAGCCTCAACATCCTTCTTGTGGTGAGGGGCCCACAACTGAACACAGGATTCAAGGAGCGGCCTCACCAGTGCGGAGTCCAG
Source organism: Coccyzus lansbergi (assembly GCA_033558105.1). NCBI lineage: Eukaryota > Metazoa > Chordata > Aves > Cuculiformes > Coccyzidae > Coccyzus > Coccyzus lansbergi. The sequence goes on along the minus strand of JAUMJK010000321.1, from coordinate 89,929 downwards.
AGGGAGAATAACCTCCCTGGACCTGCTGGTCACACCATTTCTGATCCAAGCCAGGATGCCATTGGCCTTCTTGGCCACCTGGGCACACTGTTGGCTCATGTTCAGTCGGCTGCCGACCAACACCCCCAGGTCCTTTGTCCTCCTGGCAGCTCTCTAAACAGACTTCTCCTACATTTTCCTAATGGAAGCACCATTAGGAAGGAGGGAAGTTGCAGCAGATGAAAAAGGAAGATGAGGCAGAGCCACATGAATCAAAAGGACATGGTTTAGTGTTTGATAGGAGTGGTTGGACTCAATGATCCGATGGGTCTCTTCCAACCTGGTTGTTCTATGATTCTATGAAAAGGAATTAGTGGCAGGGACAAAGAGAGGCACAAGTAGTTCTTAATGCTCTGTCGGTGGAGAGGAGGAGGTAGAGATGATGCGTGGACAGGTGCCAGCTTCTCTTGGGTTCTACCACTCTGCCTAGAGAGACTTTTAAGCTAACGCTTAGTCCTGTGCTAATTGGGCTCTTTCCTGTAACTCCAGTGGGAAAAGCCTGGATGTTTTAGGAAGAGAAGAAAGAAAAACTCATGTTCTCCTCTCGATGTCAGTTCTGGGCCTTAAGTTAGCCAACATAAATGCTTTTGGGCAACAGAGGGTTTATCGTTCCCATGGCCCTGCTGTTTTTTTAAAGGGGGTGGATGTATGTTTTAGAGGGGAAGGTTTTGACAGTGCTGGTTAAAGGCATCATATGTTTAAGAGAATTTGGATGCTACCTCCTGAGTCAACCCCACCTGTCACTGGGTCACCCTGCTATTCGTCAAGAGGAAAAATCTTTGTTTGCTGGGAAGAGGTTAGGAGTTTGGAAAAAAACCCCAAAACCCTGTGAAACTGTTATTTTATTTAAATTGTAGGGGGAAAAGAGCTAGAGCCACTGTTAGGTCATCAGCTGGACCCTTCTGTCACACAAAAACTCCTGGAACTTGCTCAAGACATACAATCTCAGCGAGATTTTTGAGAAGGGATCATGTGGTAAGATTTAGGGCAGCTTCTAGTGGTCTGGGTTAAGAGGAAGCATAGTCTGGGTGCAAAAAGAGGAGAGAGTGTCTGTAGAGATGGGAACTGAGCTTCTAAATAGTCCTTTTTGGGAGTCACGGGACAAGCTACAGCCTTCACTATCTTTCCTTATAAACCTGGAGGCTCCATCCCCTACAAAACACAGAATCATAGAATCACTTGGTTGGAAAAGACCATTGAGATGATAGAGTCCAAACCTACCTGTCCACTAGTAAACAACATCCCTGAATTCTTCATCTATGTGGTTTTTAAATCCCTCCAGGGATGGGGACTCCACCACCTGGGCAGCCTCTGGCAGGGCCTGGAAACCCTTTCCAGGAAGAAGTTTTCCCTGAAGTCCATTCTGAACCGTCCCTGGTGCAACTAGAGGCCATATCCTCTCATCCTATCACCTGGGAGAATGGACCAACACCCACCTCACTTCAACCTCTTCAACCTGGCCTCTTCTCCCAAGTGACAGGGGACAGGACAAGAGGGAATGGCCTCAAGTTCCACCAGGGGAGATTTAGGCTGGAGATTAGAAGGAAGTTTTTCACGGAAAGGGTCACTGGGCATTGGAATAGGCTGCCCAGGGAGGTGGTTGATTCACCTTCCCTGGAGGTGTTTAAGGGATGGGTGGACGAGGTCCTGAGGGACATGGTTTAGTGTTTGATAGGAATGATTGGACTCGATGATCCAGTGGGTCTCTTCCAACCTGATGATTCTATGATTCTAACCTCCTTTCAGGCAGTTATAGACAGTGATGAAATCTCCCCTCAGCCTCCTCTTCTCCAGGCTAAACGACCCCAGGTCCCTCAACCCTTGTTCTCCAGCCACTTCCCCAGCTCTGTTCCCTTTTCTGGATGCATTCCAGACTCTCAGTGTCCTTCTTGGAGTGAGGGGCCCCAAACTGAACACCTCTTGAGATGCTGGAAACATTTGACAGGAGGAGGATCGGTCCTGTCAAAGGACAGAGTGAAATTCCCTTTGCAAAAGAGGGGGCGACCCAAAATTCATACCACACAAGAGCGAGACTTCCATGCTCTTTCATCTTTGTGCCAGCTGCCTTTGAACTGCTCTCAGCGGTGGCTGGAAGTGCTGGGATGCAGATGTGGTTGCTGTAGGCATGGCAACCTGCCAGCCACGGGGCTCCTCGGGTACTGGTTACTCCTCACATTAACACATCACTGCAGAGATCCACATGTCCTCTGCAACAAGGGGGAAGGACAGAGGGAATGGTGCTGCAGTCACGACCTTCTTCCTCTTCCCTTTGGCAAACGCGCAGCTGCTTCTCCTCCGTTGCAAACAATTCCTTTCATCTTTGCAGAAAAGAAACGTTTCGACCTATTTCGAGGTGTCAGCCAAGGGAAATAATGCATGACCTGGCTTCAAATTATACTGCACGTGGAAGTGAACAGGTTATTCTACCCTGTCTGGATTATCATAGAGTCATATAATAGAATCACCAGGTTGGAAGAGACCCACCGCATCATGGAGTCCAAGCATTCCCATCAATCACTAACCCATGTCCCTCAGCACCTCATCAACCCATCCCTTAAACACCTCTGGGGAAGGGGACTCAACCCCCTCCCTGGGCAGCCTCTACCATTCCCCAATCACCCTTTCTGAGAAATATTTTTAACTAATGTTCAGCCTAAACCTCCTCTGGTGGAGCTTGAGGCCATTCCCTCTCGTCCTGTCCCTTGGGAGAAGAGTCCAGCTCCCTCCTCTCCACAACCTCCTCTCAGGGACTTGCAGAGAGCAATGAGGTCTCCCCTCAGCCTCCTCTTCTCCAGGATAAACACCCCCAGCTCTCTGTACTGTAAAGATGTAAAACATCAACCTGATCTGTCCAGACCTGGGTCAGAACTGGTGCTCAGTTGGTTAAGAAGCAACATTTGTTGTCCCAAGAAGCAAGAGGAAATAATCTAAGTCAGTCGTAGAAATAACTGGCTCTTCATAGATCATAGGATGCTTTGGGTTGGAAGAGATGTTAAAGATTAATCTGTTCCAACCCCCTCATTGTGGGCAGGGAGACCTTCCATTGAATCAAATTGCTTGAAGACTCATCCAAGATAGTTTGGAGCAAGTTCAGGGATGGGACAACTCTTCATTTGCATACAGAGTGACACCTTGGCATTTGATCTTAATTATTCAATTAAACGGAGGTTGTGCAGAGCTATGAGCTTGCAAAAGGCTTCATCCACCTCTCCAAAACAGCGACATTCAGACCTTCGTAGAATCATAGAATAGTTTGGGTTGGAAGGGACCATAAAGATCATCCAGTTCCAACCCTCCTTCCATGTGCAGGGACACCTCCCACTGGATCAGGCTGCTTAAGGTCCCATTCGACTTGACCTTGAACACCTCCAGGGATGGAGCAGCCACAGCTCCTCTGGGAAACCTGTTCCAGTGTCTCAGCACTGTCATGGTGAAGAAATTCTTCCTTATGTCTAGTCTGAGAAGTCTTACCTTCTGCAAGTACCAGTCATATCAACCTGAGATGGACCCAAAGTGACTGTCCTAGGTGAGAAATCTGTCTGAAACTAGCTTAATTTAAATCCACCTTAGTTAAACTTTGATGAAACTTCATTCTCCATCTGCTTATCAGCATCTCCAGGTCAGGAAAAGCAGCAGCATGATCATCGCTTTCAGCATTTGCTTTGGAATTTAGTGTGAAAATGTCCCTTTTGAAGCACAAGAGACCCTTCCAGGAATAAAAAAAAAAAAAAAAAAAAAAAAAAATCAGGCAATACCAGTGGGACTGATAAGTGTCAGAAATCCCCATCAGAAACATGACATCAGGAGGAAAGGATGTGACAAAATCCTGATAATTGTTTTTCTGAGAGGCGAGGCGTGAAACTTAAAAGCACGGGAAAGCAGCCAAACAACACAGAACAACAGCATTAGCTTAGAAATGTCTCCAGAAAGGGACACTTTGGACAGAATCCAAGGTGAATGCATACAACTCCCATAAAACTGCCAGATTAGGGTATTTCACATCCAAGACCACGATGAGAACGGAGACAGAAAATGCCAAGATATCCTGGGAACGCTGTCTGGTACGACCTTGCGGGACTGCCCAGTCCTCAAGCCAAAACTGAAATGTGGGGTGAAAAGTAGAGGCAGAGCTGCCAGGATTTTCTTCTCCAATATATAAAGAGATGGGATCATAGAATCATAGAATCACCAGGTTGGAAGAGATCCATCGGATCATTTTGTCCAACCATTCCTATCAAACACTAAACCATGTCCCTCAGGACCTCGTCTACCCGTCCCATAAACACCTCCAGGGAAGGTGAATCAACCACCTCCCTGGGCAGCCTGTTCCAGTGCCCAATGACCCTTTCCATGAAAAACTTCCTCCTAATCTCCAGCCTAAATCTCCCCTGGCCGAGCTTGAGGCCATTCCCTCTTGTCCTGTCCCCTGTCCCTTGGGAGAAGAGCCCAGCTCCCTCCTCTCCACAACCTCCTTTCAGGTAGTTGTAGAGAGCAATGAGGTCTCCTCTCAGCCTCCTCTTCTCTAGGATAAACAGCTCTCTCAGCCGTTCCTCATAAGGCCTGTTCTCCAGCCCCTTCACCAGCCTCATTTCTCTTCTCTGGACTCTCTCCAGAGCCTCAACATCCTTCTTGTGGTGAGGGGCCCAGAACTGAACACAGGAATTGGTGGGATGGGAGGAAATGGCCCCAAGTTGCAGCAGGGGAGGGTTACATTGGATATTAGGAAATATTTCTTTACCTAAGAAGTGATGAAACATTAGAAGATGTTGCCCAGGGAACTGATGGAGACACCGTCATTGGAAGGGTTCAGAAATCATGTAGATACAGCAGGATGGGATGTGGTTTATTAGACATAGCAGGGTTGGACTGGATGGATCTCAGAAGCCTTTTCCAATCTTAAATGTTTCATAAATCTATGATATTCGTAGTGTGCAGAATGTGAAAGAGCGAAGTCACAAAGCAAAGCTTGTACAGATAAACAGATAAGATATCAACACACAGATGGGGAGGAGGAGGAGTTCAGCTTCTTCCTGAGCAGCGAGGGGTGCTTAGAGTGCAAGGAAATCACTGCCCTTTGCCGCCAGAAGACAGAAATTTCATCATAACGTTGAAACGGCTGCACTGCAGCAACTGAAACTGTTCCCAACTTCACACCTCTGATGGCTGCTTCATTGACACTTCAGCGTTTGACCTTAGTGCTCCTTGGGGAAAAACCAGCAGGGAAAACACAAGGAAAATCTCCCCAGCAATTCCCTTCTTGCGTAGCACCAGAACGCAAAGCCACTGGAAGACTGGAACGCGTTGCTCTCTTGCTCTTACCAGCATCCAGAAAGACGTTATCGGAAACAGGGACATGATCTCTGTGCTGATGCAGCCAGGTTTGTCTTTTTATTTCCCTCTCATTATTTGAAGAAGCAACAAATCCTGATGGTCTAGATCAAACCCCACAAGTTCCACTAGTGCTTGGGAAAGGCTGGAAGGGAAGGAACACCAGTTACCAGACAGTATCAGCTGTGCGAAAAGGGGACTGAGCAGCTCAGCCAAGGAATGTGTGGCCAGAAATTCTGAGAAAGAGTCAGGAGGGACACGATGTGCTACGCAAAAGCTGGGAGGAAGAAGCTTTTATCAGCTCGTGTAAATCCACAGGTTGGAGCAGTGATTGGGCTGCCTCTGGCCTGGCCAGGTGCACACTCTCCTGGGTGGAAAACTGCTTAGCTGGAGGGCCCAGAGAGTGGTGGGAAATGAATTTAACTCCAGCTGGAGGCCAGTGACAAGTGGTGTCCCCAGGGCTCAGCGCTGGGTCCTGGTCAATGTCTTCATCAATGACCTGGATGAGGGGATTGAATACATCCTAAGTACGTTTGTGAATGACACTAAGCTGGGTGGAAGTGTGGATCTGCTGGAGGGAAGGGAGGCTCCAAAGGGAGCTGACCAGGCTGGATCCATGGGCTGAGACCAATGGGGTGAGGGTTAATGAGGCCAAACGGTGGATCCTGCACTTGGGGCACAAGAACCCTGAGCAGCTCCAGCCGAGGAGAAGTCTGGCTGGAAAGTGGTTGGAGGGGTTGGTTGAAGGGGAGCCTTGAGGGGCCCAGGGGGCCAAGAAGGCCAAGGGCATCTTGGCTTGGATCAGACCCGGCATGGCCAGCAGGGCCAGGGACGTTCTCCTCCAGAGTCCAGAGAAGAGCAATGAGGCTGGTGAGAGGTCTGGAGAACAGGCCTTATAAGGAACGGCTGAGAGAGCTGGGGGCGTTTATCCTGCAGAAGAGGAGGCTGAGAGGAGACCTCATTGCTCTCTACAACTACCTGAAGGGAGGTTGTGGAGAGGAGGGAGATGGACTCTTCTCCCAAGGGACAGGGGACAGGACAAGAGGGAATGGCCTCAAGCTCCACCAAGGGAGATTTAGGCTAGAGATTAGGAGGAAGTTTGTCATGGAAAGGGTCATTGGGCATTGGAATAGGCTGCCCAGGGAGGTGGTTGATTCCCCTTCCCTTGGGGGGGCTTAAGGCATGGGTGGATGAAGTGCTGAGGGACATGGTTTAGTGTTTCATAGGAATGGTTGGACTCAATGATCCGATGGGTCTCTTCCAGCCTGGTGATTCTATGATTCTATGATTCTCCCTCTGGACTCTGCCCTGGGGAGACCACACCTCAAATCCTGGGGTCAGTTGTGGGCCCCTCAGCACAAGAAGGATGTTGAGGCTCTGGAGTGAGTCTGGAGAAGAACAACGAAGCTGGTGAACAGGCTGAAGTGTCACTCGTACAAACCCCTTTCCATCCGTCCAAACCCCTTTCCATCATCTTCCAGCAGTCCTGGAAGACTGGGGAGGTACCTCTGGACTGGAGACTGGCTGATGTAGTTCCCATTTACAAGAAGGGTAGCAGGGAGGATCCCAGGAACTACAGGCCAGTCAGTCTGACCTCAGTGCCAGGGAAAGTCATGGAACAGGTGATCTTGAGTGCTATCATGAAGCACATGCAAGAGAACCGGGTGATCAGGCCCAGTCACCATGGGTTTACCAGTGGCAGGTCCTGCCAAACCAACCTGATTGCCTTCTATGACAAAGTCACTCGGCTGCTGGATGAGGGAAAGGTTGTGGATGTGGTCTTTCTGGACTTCAGTAAAGCCTTTGACACAGTTTCTCACAGCATTCTGCTGCGGAAACTGTCAGCCTCTGGCCTGGACAGACACACACTCTCCTGGGTAGAAAACTGGCTGGATGGCCGGGCCCAGAGAGTGGTGGGAAATGGTGTTAAGTCCAGCTGGAGGCCAGTGACAAGTGGTGTTCCCCAGGGCTCAGTGCTAGGTCCAGTCCTGTTCAATGTCCTCATCAATGACCTGGATGAGGGCATTGAGGGTACCCTTAGCAAGTTTGCAGATGACACAAAGCTGTGTGCAAGTGTGGATCTGCTGGAGGGTCGGGAGGCTCTGCAAAGGGACCTAAACAGGCTGGATCGCTGGGCAATGTCCAGCGGCATGAGGTTTAACACGACCAAATGCCGGGTCCTGCACTTGGGGCACAACAACCCTATGCAGAGCTACAGACTGGGAGAAGCCTGGCTGGAAAACTGCAAGGAGGAGAGGGACCTGGGGGTGTTGGTCGACAGCCGACTGACCATGAGCCAACAGTGTGCCCAGGTGGCCAAGAAGGTCAATGACATCCTGGCTTGTATCAGAAATGGTGTGAGCAGCAGGTCCAGGGAGGTGATTCTCCCTCTGTATTCAGCACTGGTGAGGCCGCTCCTTGAATATTGTGTCCAGTTCTGGGCCCCTTACCACAAGAAGGATGTTGAGGCTCTGGAGCAAGTCCAGAGAGAGCAACGAGGCTGGTGAAGGGGCTGGAGAACAGACCCTATGAGGAGCGCCTGAGAGAGCTGGGGTTGTTTAGCCTGGAGAAGAGGAGGTTGAGAGGAGACCTCATTACTCTCTACAAGTACCTGAAAGGTGGTTGTAGAGAGGAGGGAGCTGGCCTCTTCTCCCAAGTGACAGGGGACAGGATGAGAGGGAATGGCCTCAAGCTCCGCCAGGGTAGATTTAGGCTAGAGATTAGGAGGAGGTTTTTCACGCAGAGGGTCATTGGGCATTGGAACAGGCTGCCCAGGTTGGTAGTTGAGTCACCTTCCCTGGAGGTGTTTAAGACACGGGTGGATGAGGTCTTGAGGGACTTGGTTTAGTGTTAGATAGGAATGGTTGGACTAGAAGATCCGATGGGTCCCTTCCAACCTGGTTGTTCTGTGATTCTGTGATTCTGTACAAGGCCAGGTTGGATGGGGCTTGGAGCAGCCTGATCCAGTGGGAGGTGTCCCTTCCCGTGGAAGGATGTTGTAATCGGATTGGTTTTGAGGTCCCATGCAGAGAAACGTTCTGTGATGGATGCAATCAGCTCCTGCCTTGTCCATCAGGTCTGGGAGAAGCTGTCATGCCCAGCATCACAGAGACACTGGGATCAATTGATGCTGCAAGGAAAATTAACCCTTGCAGGGACCACTTTAGCCCTACTCCCCTTTCCAGGCTCTCTCCGTGCTCAAGTGAAGATGATATTACATGTTGGTCGACAGCCAACCGAACATGAGCCAGCAGTGTGCCCAGGTGGCCAAGAAGGCCAAGGGCATCCTGGCTTGGATCAGAAATGGTGTGACCAGCAGGGCCAGGGAGGTTCTTCTCCCTCTGTACTCAGCACTGGTGAGGTCGCTCCTTGAATCCTGTGTTCAGTTGTGGGCCCCTCAGCACAAGAAGGATGTTGAGGCTCTGGAGCGAGTCCAGAGAAGAGCAACGAGGCTGGTGAAGGTGATGGAGAACAGACCTTATGAGGAGCGGCTGAGAGAGCTGAAGGTGTTTATCCTGGAGAAGAGGAGGCTGAGAGAAGACCTCATTACTCTCTACAACTCCCTGAGAGGAGGTTGTGGAGAGGAGGGAGCTGGGCTCTTCTCCCAAGGGACAGGGGACAGGACAAGAGGGAATGACCTCAAGCTCCACCAGGGTAGATTTAGGCTAGAGATTAGGAGGAGGTTTTTCACGGAAAGGGTTATTGGGCATTGGAATAGGCTTCCCAGAGAGGTGGTTGATTCACCTTGCCTGGAGGTGTTTAAGGGACAGGTAGACGAGGTGCTGAGGGACATGGTTTAGTGTTTGATAGGAATGGTTGTACTCGATGATCTGATGTGTCTCTTCCAACCTGGTTGTCCTATGATTCTATGATTCCCTTCTCTTCCCTTTCCTGGTTTCTCTTTAAATGAGACCACCAGCTGCTCCGCTCCAATGTTACTTCTCCTGCTCTGCAGTGACGTTGATGTGGTTGCAGAAACTGAAGGTGTGGGAGATGACAAAGTCGAAAGCAAACACAGAGGGAGCTGGTTTTGCCTATTTATAGCGGACAGTTCAGAACCTGCCACTTAAATATACATTCCTGATAAGTGAACAATCTCTGGCAGGGCATAAAAATAACTGTGTGGCTCCAACCATAATTGTAGGGTCATGGTTCAGCAACCTGGCCTGTATCAAATAGGCTACAGCTGTCACTGGTGGGAAGGGATGGAATAAGTGAGGAGGAGGAGGGCAGTTTAAAGCTCAGGGTAAAATCCAATGGCTTAAATGCTAAATACATGACTCTAAAGCTACAGAGACTGGGATCAGGAATGTTGCAAGCACTGGAGCAGGCTAACCAGGGAGGGGGTTGAGTCACCTTCCCTGGAGGGGTTTAAGGGATGGGTGGACGAGGTGCTGAGGGACATGGTTTAGTGTTTGATGGGAATGGTTGGACTTGATGATCCGATGGGTCTTTTCCAACCTGGTGATTCTATGATTCTAAGTATTGTTCTCTTGATTTGGGGGCTGAGGAAAGACAGAGAGACACAGGATGCTTTGCATCCAGCTCGGAGGAAGAAAATCTGTTTTTCTCTGCACAAAAAATATTGAACCTTCGTGATCTTATCTTGGCCAGATGGATTAAGAACCATCTAAGGAACCAAGTGCATTTCCTGATAGGTCTCTACTGAAAAACTGGAAGGGCTTCAGAGGAGGCCATGAAGATGATGCGAGTGCTAGAGCGACTCTGCTATAAGGACAGGCTGAGAGATGGAGTTGTTCATCCTGGAGAAGAGAAGGCTCTGAGGAGACCTTGAAGGAGTTTACAGTAGTGAAAGGGGCTCCAGGAAAACTGGGGATGGACATTTTACAAGGTAGTGGAGTGATACAATGAGGGCAATGGCTTTAAATTGGAAGAGGGAAGATTTAGATTGGACAGTAGGGGAGGAATTCTTCACGCTGAGGGTGGGGAGTCCGTGGCCCAGGTTGCCCAGAGCAGTGGTGGCTGCCCCATCCTTGGAGGGGTTCAAGGCCACGTTGGATGGAGCTTGGAGCCCCTGATCCAGTGGGAGGTGTCCCTGCCCATGGTAGGAGGTTGGAACTGGATGATATTTGAGGTCCCTTTCAACCCAAACCATTTCATTATTTCATGAATATACAAAGCTTGGAGGAAGAGTGATGTTTCTTATTGAATCCAATGATGTATTTTTGAAAAATTAAAACCCCAGGCTAGCTTTCACACATAAATCCTCTTCCAGTTTTGAAAGAAAAGCAGCAATTGTCTCAGTTAAATGAAAGTTTAAGGGCAATTGCTTGCAGTTGAGTCATTCAGGTTAATCTGAGCATCCAAGAGTGAAAATGCCTGGTACTCAGAACAAAGGAGGAGTGTTAGAAAGGTGAAATATATAAAAAGATGTGCTAGTTATGGAGGGGAAATGTAAAAAACCCTGTAAATCTATATTTGAATCTATTCCTTTCACACCATTTTTACTGGCTGAACAATCATTTTTTAATAACAGGTTTTAAAACATCTCCTTCTATCCCAGATTATTACTGAAACTCTTTGGAAAATCAGATTTCCTTCCCCAAGGGAAATGCCAACATTTCTGCTGCTGGTTTTTATTCCAGATTGGAACAGAAAAGTGAAAATCTGAAACTCCTTGTGAAACGGCATTCCCGAAAACCCATGAGTTGGAAATACTGAAATATTGACTCGTTGCGTTTCTCCATCATTAGATTATTTAATTGGGATGAGGTTCTACAAGGCCAAGTGTTGGGTCCTGCACTTTAGCTGCAACAACCCCATGCAGCACAGCAGGAACAGGGAAAAGCAGCTGGAAAGATGCCCGGAGGAGAAGGACCTGGGGAAGTTGGTTGAACATGAGCCAGCAGAGGTCCAGGTGGCCAAGGAGGCCAATGGCATCTTGGCTTGGGGCAGAAAAACATGTCCAGTAGGAGAAGGGAAGTCTGTTTCAGTAGTGGACAGGGATGGTTGGACTTGATGTCCTCAAAGGTCTTTTCCAACCAAAAGATTCTATGATCAAAGCCATTGGAGAGGAGGGAGCTGGGCTCTTCTCCCAAGGGACAGGGGACAGGACGAGAGGGAATGGCCTCAAACTCCACCAGGGGAGATTTAGGCTAGAGATTAGGAGTAAGTTTTTCATGGAAAGGGTCATTGGGCAGTGTCAGAGGCTGCCCAGGGAGGGGGTTGAGTCACCTTCCCTGGAGGTGTTTAAGGGATGGGTGGAAGAGGTGCTGAGAGACATGGGTTAGTGATTGAGGGAAATGGTTGGACTCCATGATCCAGTGCGTCTCTTCCAACCTGGTTATTCTATGATTCTATGATTCTAAGCAAGGCAGCAATGTCAATGAGCAGTGAGCTCTACCTTATCAAATAAAACACCCCGGCCCATCCTAAAGAAAAGGAAAAAGTAGAAATGGCAAATTCAAAGTTGCGGCGATGTCACTGGGGGATTTTTTTGGACAATTTCTGTCAAGAATTTCATGGAAATTGAGGCACGCCCACCGAATATTTGGGTTTTGTTGATGCAGCAGTTGCCAATGGAAAATTGTCCCATCCAAATTTTTCCACCAGGCTTGCTCAGAACGTGCCTTGGCCTGGCCGTGCGGGTAGGCCAGGAGCCAGGTTTAAAACCTGGGGCCTGATCCTGGCCTCACGTGGAAGCCCAAGGGGGACTGAAGAAGGCAGCGTGATTAATATTGAACTGCTTGGTCAGCCCGACGGTGCCAAAAAGCACAAAGTTAATGGGGCGGCAGCTCTTTGCAAGTGTTCATCGTGGAGCTGAGCTGTGAAGCTGAAGGAATTAAGTGATGAATATGCCTGTGACAGATATTGTCCCATGGCACCCAACAGCCTGGGTTTGGACAGGGTTTGGACTATAATGATCAAAATGATTCCTTGATGGAAAGTTCAGGTGCATGGGTGGAGAGTGGGTCTGGGGGTGTTGCTTGGAGTAGGGGGTGTTTAGTTCTCAGCAGCTCCACATCTTACGTGTTAGAAGGAGGCTGTGGAGAGGAGGGAGCTGGGCTCTTCTCACAAGGGACAGGGGACAGGACGAGAGGGAATGGTCTCAAGCTCCACCAGGGGAGGGTCAGGATAGACATCAGGAAAAAATTTTGTTGAAAGGGTGATTGGGCACTGGCAGAGGCTGCCCAGTGAGGTGGTTGAGTCCCCTTCCCTGGAGGGTTTAAAGGACTGGCGGACGAGGTGCTGAGGGACATGGGTTAGTGATTGATGGGAATGGTTGGACTCCATGATCCGTTGGGTCTTTTCCAACCTGGTGATTCTATAATTCTCCTTTGGAGATTGAGAACAGGTTGCAAAACCCTTCCCAGTGCAGGAGCCCAGGTGGGTTAACAGACACATGAAACAGCAGTGCAACCACTTCCAACCTCCACCCTTGCTCTGAGGACTTAGAAGCAGATCAAACACTTCCCACATTGCTAGAGAAAGGAGAAGGAGCAGTGGCAGAGGATGGGAGAAGCCATTTCTATGAGCTTTCTCCTCTTATTTCCACATGGAAGGGCTGGTTTGGCTGTGGAGGTGTGACATTGTTCTCACACCCCGCAGGCTGTGTCTCTAATGTCCCATGTTTCCATACATGGTGGCAGCCAAGTTGTCCTTACAACAGGGAAGAGAGCGAGGAACAGCTCCTCCAGCAGGGGTAAAACACTTGGTCCAGGAGAACCATGGAAGCAATTCCATCAAAAAAAAAACCCCTGAGCCAGACTGCCCTGTTTTCAGCCGACACATCTTGAGGCGCGGCTGAAAACCAGAGTCTGTCTGTCTGCTCCGTTCCTGGAGTCCCCATGAGCCAACACCAATGGAGCCATTCCCAGCAAGCTCCCCGTTCCCGTTAAACCACATCACAGCAGAGCAGGGCTGGCAAGGCCAGGGAAAGCGATCCTTGCACCCATTCAGCTGTCCTGGGGCACAATTAGCAGCTTCTAAGTAATTGCGAATGGCAAGACCTTGCTTCACCCTGGATCTGGCTTGTGGGCTTCTGGAAGAGCACCCCAAGAGGTGGATGCACCAAATCGCTTTGTGCTGCTGTCTAGGGCACAGATTGCACCTTCTCTACAACATGGGTTGGATGGAGAACAAGGCCAACCAAGGTCCAAAAAAACAGAAGAAGAAGAAGCGTGAGATGCTGCAAACTCTGGCCTCAGCTCCTCTCTCCAAGGAGGCTGCGTTCTTGGCAGCTTCAAGGTGGACCATTGATCCCCCTCAAGAGCCAGGATGAAGTTGAGGAGACCTTCCATCCTGCTCACAGAGAGCCTCTCAAAGCCAGGCAGGATCTCCAAGGCCAGCCCAGTTCTGGGTCTGCATTTCTTTGAGGGCCTAATAAGTCTTCCTTCCCTCGCTCCATCCCTGCAGTGTCGGCTGTTTGGATTGTTACCGTCCTTAATTGTTGATGATATATGAGAGCACATTGCAAAGGTTTGTTATTCTTGGAAGAGCTGCGAGGAGGACCTTTCCAGCAATGTGTCAGGGTTTAGTGTGCGGAGCTCTGGGTTTAGTGTGCAGGCTCTGGGCCCTTTTTCAGAGACAGAGCTGCGTTTCAGCTGGAGGCCATTTGGGATGATGGGATGTGTCTGCTGGAAGAACCACAGGGTGGTCACTTCTAGTCCACAAGGTGAAATGGCTGGATGGATGTAGGAATCTGCTGAGTCCCATGCCATGAGGTTTAACGAGGCCAAATGGAGGATCCTGCACTTGGGGCACAACAACCCTGAGCAGCTCCAGACTAGGAGAAGTCTGTCTAGAAAGCTGCCTGGAGGAGAAGGACCTGGGGGTGTTGGTTGAAGAGGAGCCAGCAGGGGCCAAGGTGACCAAGAAGGCCAAGGGTATCTTGGCTTGGATGAGACCCAGCGTGGCTAGCAGGGCCGGGGAGGTTCTTCTCCCTCTGGACTCAGCCCTGGGGAGACCAAACCTCGAATCCTGGGGTCAGTTGTGGGCCCCTCACCACAAGAAGAACCTTGAGGGTCTGGAGAACATCTGGAGAGGGGAACGGAGCTGGTGAAGGGGCTGGAGGAGGAGCGTCTGAGAGAGCTGGGGGTGTTTCTCCTGGAGAAGAGGAGGCTGAGGGGAGACCTCATTGCTCTCTGCAAGTCCCTGAGAGGAGGTTGTGGAGAAGAGGGAGCTGGACTCTTCTCCCAAGTGACAGGGGACAGGACGAGAGGGAATGGCCTCAAGCTCCACCAGGGGAGGGTCAGGATGGAAATCAGGAAAAAATATTTCCTGGAAAGGGTGATTGTTCCCTGTCAGAGGCTGCCCAGGGAAGGGGTTGAGTCCCCTTCCCTGTAGGGGTTTAAGGGATGGGTAGATGAGGCACTGAGGGACATGGTTTAGTATTTGATAGGAATGGTTGGACTTGATGATCCGGTGGGTCTCTTCCCACCTGGTGATTCTACGATTCTATGGTTTCACAGACACTGTCAGGAAGAGAAGTTGTGGATGTAGGTAACAACAGGTGGATACTCTACATCCTCATCTTCTCTTGTCCTACCTGAATTCCTCCAAAAATGAGGGTACCCACTGATGGTGAGGACACCTTCAGAACTCATTTCTCACCCCGGAAATACTCTGTTCTGCTGACTGATTGTTGGGTTCATGTTGGTTTTGTGTGTCACTGAATCAAAGAATGGGTTGGGTTGGAAGGGAACTTTAAGATAAACCAGTTCCACCTTCTTGCCATGGGCAGGGACACTTCCCACTGAATCAGGTTGCTCAAACCCCCTCCAACCTGGCCTTGAATGCCTCCAGGGATGGAGCAGTCACAGTGTCCCTGGGCAACCTGTGCCAGGGCCTCCCCTCCCTCACAGAAGAACATTTCTTCCTAAGATCTCATCTCAACATCCCTTCTTTCAGATGAAATTCATTCATTCCCACTCCTCATGAGACTTGTTCTCCAGCCCCTTCACCATCTTCATCGTTCTTCTCTGGACGCTCTCCAGGACCTCAATGTCTTTCTTATACCGAGGGACCCAAAATTGAACCCAGCGTTCAAGGTGTGGCTTCACCAGTGCTGACTCAAAGAAACCCTCTACGCTTTCAGAAGTTTTGCTGGAGGCTGAAGACACCTTCTCCTCACACACCTTCTAGTTTGCATTTCTTTTTCTTCCTTGGGCCATTTCTCTCAATATAGAATCAGGTTGGAAGAGACCCATCGGATGATTGAGTCCAACCATTCCTATCAAACACTAACCCTTGTCCCTCAGGACCTCATCTATCCGTCCCTTAAACACCTCCAGGGGAGGTGACTCAACCCCCTCCCTGGGCAGCCTCTGACACTGCCCAATGACCCTTTCCATGAAAAACTTACTCCTAATCTCTAGCCGAAATCTCCCCTGGTGGAGCTTGAGGCCATTCCCTCTTGTCCTGTCCCTTGTCCCCTGGGAGAAGAGGCCAAATCCCTCCTCTCCACAACCTCCTTTCAGGTAGTTGTAGAGAGCAGTGAGGTCTCCTCTTCCTTCCCCATCCTTCCCCTTGTTATTATCCACCCATGTTTTTCCTCACCACGAGGAACAGCACCGCCTTTTCCTTACCCCAAAACTCAAACAAATTGGACATTCTGTTCCACACGAAGCCCCCAGGGGCAGCAGGACATTATTTTAGTGTTGTTTACACTTCTGATCATCAGGCCCAGCAAACGCCCACAGGCTGAAAACCCATCCTAATTGTTGTGAGTTGTTTTGTTTTCTTTTGCCCTGGTGGAAAAAAAAAAAAATCTGTTCGGTATTAATCATCACCAAACCCTTGATTTTCAGCAGTGCTGAGATGTCTACATCGCATCCAGGGAGTGACAGCGTGAGAGGAGGTTGTGTCACGGGGATGCAACTGAGAACCTGGCTCCAAGAGTTGTTTAAGTAGCTCGACTCCATAATGGTTGGAACTGATGATCTTAGAGGTCTTTTCGGCGCTGTTCTCAGTAGATAAAGGCACTTCTGGCCATAATAGTCCCGAAGGGGATATTTCCTTCAAATGTTCCCGCCCTCCAGAAAATTCTGAATTAGCTTCTCCTCGTCCTTCCAAAAGGCAGTCGAACAAAGACACCCTTTATAACGTAATCTAAACTGGAGACTAAATAAGAAAGAACAAACCCACCCATTTATGCACTCAGACTCTGTCATCCTTTCTCATGTTTTCTCATCTCTTTATTCCCCCATTCCTGTGCACACTTTACCTGTTGTCGTTGTGTATTTACACACACAGATGAACACAAACGCAGACACAAGCTCCTGTGGTTTCTGCCAGACTCCAGAACAGCAACAGACCTAATTTGATTTGGTGCCATCCATCCCCATCGTGAAACATTTAAAATGCAGACAGCACTTCAATTTGTTGGACGCTGAAAACACTTCCCAGTCTGCCTCCCCACCACACGTACAAGAAAAGAGAACTAGGTGGCACCTACTTTTCTTTTAAATGCATCTTGGAGTCACTGTTTGGAGCCACTATCTTTTAAATCCACCTCTGAATCTCTATTTGGAGCCACCACAGAAGAAATTGTTCTTCAGAAGTTGATGTAGAACCACTTTGCTCCTCTAGTTGAGTGACTCGAAGGTAAGGAAGGAAGGTGCATTTGGTACTAAGGACTTCTGATGTCATGAGACCTCACCTGGAACCCTGCATTCAGTTCCCGTGTCATCAGTTCAGGAAGGACTTGGATCCTTTGGAGCGAGTCCAGAGGAGGCCACGGAGATGATATGAGGGCTGGAGAACCTCCTGTATGAGGCTGAGAGAGTTGGGGTTGTTCATCCTGGAGAAGAGAAGGCTCCAAGATGATCTTAGAGCAGCTTCCAGCAGGGAAAGGGGCTCCAGGAAAGCTGGGGAGGGGCTCTTGATCAAAAAGTGCAGGGATAGGATGAGAGACAATGGCTTTAAATTGGAAAAAGGAAGATGTAGGTCAAGCATCAGGAAGAAATTCTTCATGCTGAGGGTGGGGAGGCCCTGGTCCAGGTTGCCCAGAGAAGCTACGGATGTTCCATCCCTGGAGGTGTTCAAAGGCAGGTTGGGTGGGGCTTGGAACAACCCAATCTAGTAGGAACCAATTTAGGATTGGAGCCAGTTGGGCTTCGATTTCCCTTTCAACCCAAACCATTCCATGACAGGCCCTATGAGGAGGGGCTGAGAGAGCTGGGGTTGTTTAGCCTGGAGAAGAGGAGGTTGAGAGGAGACCTCATTACTCTCTACAACTACCTGAAAGGAGGTTGTGGAGAGGAGGGAGCTGGGCTCTTCTCCCAAGGGACAGGGAACAGGACAAGAGGGAATGACCTCAAGCTCCACCAGGGGAGATTTAGGCTAGACATTAGGAGGAAGTTTTTCACACAGAGGGTCATTGGGCAGTGTCAGAGGCTGCCCAGGTTGGTGGTTGATTCACCTTCCTTGGAGGGGTTTAAGGTACGGGTGGATGAGGCCTTGAGGGACATGGTTTAGTGTTTGATAGGAATGGTTGGACTAGATGATCCAATGGGTCCCTTCCAACCTGGTTGTTCTATGATTCTATGATTCTACGATACCAGTTTCCATCTCCCCTATAGGTAACAGTGACAGGACATATTTCATCTGACTTCAGTTGATGAGGGACTAGTGAACTGGAAGCACCACTCTTTGGAGATGACTCTTCCTCACTAGGAGGCCCAGACAATGGCTTAGACAAGATATCACCTTATCAGCAACCATAATCCATAAGATGGGTCCTGTCCACGATCGCTTTACTAAATATGTAGCAAAATTACATATTTCTGGGAACGAGGACAATTTAGCGGGATTGGATTTAGGTAAACAGCTAGAAAAAAATGGAAAGATAAACTCTTCCATTGTTCTCCTTTCTGGGCTTTGGCAACCGACCAACCAACCAAGAACCTGGATGATGTTTATTTAACCTCCCGGGTCTGTTGATGTTCATTCGCTGTGAAATTGCCAGCATTTTCAGCTTCCAGCTGGTCCAGGAATGCCCAGGAGAGAAGAGGGTTCTTCTGTGGGTGGGTTAGTTTTTTTTTTTTTTTTTTTTTTTTTGTTAAGTTTCTCTTTTTTGGTGTTTATTCACCAGAATTTTGGCACAGATGCTCTCCATGTTGGCCTGAACTGGTAAGCCTTGAGGTACAATGAAAATATTGAGCAGAAAAAGGTTATTTAAACTTTTTCAGACCTCAAATGAGGTCCAGTTTGGGTTCACTTGGTGTTCTATGCAAGCTTAGCAGAGAGAGTCTTCTTTTTGTGTTCAGTTTTGGGCCCCTTAAAGATATTGAGCTGCTGGTGCATGTCCAGGGGAGGGCAACAAGGCTGGGGAAGGGTCTGGAACACAAGTTTTACAAGAAGCAGCTGAGGAATATGAGGTTGTTTATCCTGGAGAAAAGGAGACTGAGGGGAGACCTTATAAGTGCCTAAAATGAGGTTGGGGTGAGGTGGATCCTGGTCTCTTCTCCCAAGAAACAAGGGATAGGACGAGATGAAATGGCCTCAAGTTGCTCTAAGGGAGGTTTAGATTGGATATTAGGAGTAATTTCTTAACCAAAAGAACGATGAAGCATAAGCAGAGGCTGCTCAGGGCAGTGTTGGAGTCTTCATCCCTGGAAAGGTTCAAAACTTGTGTAGATGTGACACTTGGGAGATGGTTTGGTAGACATGATAGTGTTGGGTTGATGGTTGGACTTGATAGTCTTAGAGCTCTTTTCCAGTCTTAACAATTCTATGATTATGTGAATATGTGAT
Organism: Coccyzus lansbergi; assembly: GCA_033558105.1. Lineage (NCBI taxonomy): Eukaryota > Metazoa > Chordata > Aves > Cuculiformes > Coccyzidae > Coccyzus > Coccyzus lansbergi. The sequence goes on along the minus strand of JAUMJK010000321.1, from coordinate 70,846 downwards.
TATTTCGTAATAAAAACCTTGGATCTTCTGGACACATCGGCCTTGAAGGGCCTAGACCTGGATCACAAGGTATCATTCTCAGACTGATGTTTACACTCTCAGCCTAGAGAAGCTTTTCTGATTCTTGAAGACTGCTCCATGACTGATGAGCTCACCAAGAGTCAAGAAATGTTATTCTATGATTCTATGAAAGGAGTAGTCACCCATATAGAGAACAAAATTATTAACCCTTCAACACCTCCAGGGATGGGGCAGCCACAGCTTCCCTGGGTGACCTGGGCCAGGGCCTCACAACCCTTATTGCAGAAGAATTTCTTCCTAAAGTCTAATCTAAATCTTCCCCCATCCATTTTAAAGCAATTCCCACTCGTACTATCACTCCAGGCTCTTCTAGAAAGTCCCTCCCCAGTTCTCCTGCAGCCCCTTTCCATACTGGAAGCTTCTCTAAGGTCTTTCCAGAGTCTTCTCTTCTCCAGGCTGAACAACCCCAACTCTCTCAGCCTGTCCTCATAGCACAGATGCTCCAGAAAACAGCATCACTTTTAAGGATGACATCTGACTAAAACTGGAATAGAGAAAAGAAGGACTAAGTTGGAACGTTCTCCATAAAGAGGTGAAACAATTATTTTTTTAGTGAGAAATTTCTCATTGTTGTCATGGAGGTGTCTGGTCAGGACATCTCTGCAAGCAGACGCTCCCATGAGACACATCTCAGACCTGATCCAACAGTGAATGCAGTGATCATCTCCACATGACAGATGTCCAGACACGTCCTGGATCAAAATAAGTATTTTTGTCCAGATTTTTATTGAAAGGTTTATTTTTCATCTTTTTTTTTTTAAAAAATAAAATCCTTAGATTCCAAACCTCTGTGGTATTTTCAAAATAAAATTCCAGACTTCAGAAAGAAACTAATTTTTCTTTTTTTTTGGTGTGTCTCATTTTTTCCAGTTCAGAGATGTTCCAGAGGTGATCTGCAGCTACCTCTTCTCCTTTCCACTGTCTCATGGGAAGTGGTTGAGTCTCCACCTCTGGAGGGGTTTAAAAGCTGAGTAGATGAGGTTCTCAGGGATCTGGTTTAGTAGAGGATGGGTTGGACTTGATGATCTTCAATCACCTTCCCTGGAGGTGTTTAACGGATGGGTAGACGAGGTCCTGAGGGACATGGTTTAGTGTTTGATAGGAATGATTGGACTTGATGATCTGATGGGTCTCTTCCAACCTGGTGACTCTATGATTCTATGATCTCAAACATCTGTTCCAAACAAACTATTCTATGCTTCTGTGTTAAGGTGGGTTAGTTACTCATAGCTATTTCCAACAAATCCAGGAGGCATCTGAAGATTTTTTATGTTCACAGCTCCACTTCTCAGAACCTGCAGTTTCTGGGCTGTGAGCACACGTTGCCACCTCAGTTTTATCTTCTAGAAGTTGTCCTGATACTAAAATCCCTATTTTTTCTCTACTGCACCCTGAGTCCATTTGTCTCACCCAAACATTTTGCACCTTCTTGCATTTCCCAAAGGTTTCAGGGCTCTGCTCCTTGCTTCTCTCTTTTCTCACTTGACCCATGAACTGGCTTTGAGGCACCTTCTTGAAAACAAAACACTGTCGTATTTCAAAAAGGAAAAGAAAATACCCAACCCAACAACCCAAGATCCAAACTACCTTTAAAATGCATTTTTCAGTACATTGTGTATGTCTTACCAGCAGGATTTCCATGAAGGGAAAGGAATAAAAAGAGAACTTTAAACCAAGCCCTAAATTTTAAGTAAGAATTACTGTTTAGACTGAGATTTATTCTCTCTCTGATATTATCTCTGATATTATCAGAGAGATATTATCTCTCTGATATTATTCTCTCTCTCTTTGGGCCAGGACCAGGCTGGTCTCCTGTCATTTGCCAGCAAAAACTAGTCCCAGTGATTATTTTTTACTGGCAAGCATTAATATTCCTTTGTCCCCTGCCCCAAAACTTCCTTTTACTTGATAGCCCAGGCAGAGGAATCTTGGCTTGGTGTTACGAGTAAGCAGAAGACACTAAGGAGACCTTAAGCTTCAGAGCAAATTGCCCCAGAGGAGATCAGATGAAGTGATCCAGTGGTTCCTTCAGTGTTCAAATCACAGAATCATGGAATCATAAGTTGGAAGAGACCCACCGGATCAGAGTCCAACCATTCCTATCAATCACTAACCCATGTCCCTCAGCACCTTGTCCACCTGTCCCTTAAGCACCTCCAGGGAAGGTGAATCAACCCCCTCCCTGGGCAGCCTGTTCCAGTGCCCGATGACCCTTTCTGTGAAAAACTTCCTCGTAATCTCTAGCCTACATCTCCCCTGGTGGAGCTTGAGGCCATTCCCTCTAGTCCTGTCCCTTGGGAGAAGAGCCCAGCTCCTTCCTCTCTACAACCTCCTCTCAGGTAGTTATAGAGAGCAACGAGGTCTCCTCTCAACCTTCTCTTCTCCAGGCTAATCACATCTACACATGCAAAGTTATCGTATAATTTTTGGAGAGCCAGGTCAAGGTTGCTCACAAGCCTTCAGCTGCACTTTTCTCGCATGAATTTCCTTGAAACACCTTAACTTGGAGTCTTAGAGTCACGATGGTTGGAAAAGAGGTCTGAGATCTTCAAGTCAAACCATCAATACAATCCCACCATGCCTACCAAAACATGACTTGAAGCTCCATGTTTATGTGTTTTATGAACTCCTCCAGGACTGGTGACTCCACCACTGCCCTGGGCAACCTCTTCCAATGCTTCAACCACTCTTTCAGTAAAGAAACTCCTCGTAACATCTAGTCTAAACCTCCCCTCTTCCAACTTGAGGCCACTCCCTCTCGCTCTATCACTTGTTTCTTGGGAGAAAAGATCAACACCTACCTCGCTACAACCTCCTTTGCAAAGAGCAATGAGGTCTCCCCTCAGCCTCCTCTTCTCCAGTCTAAACAATCCCAGTTCCCTCAGCTGCTCCTCACAAGACTTGTGCTCCGGACCCTTCTTTCTGCTCAGGTATCTCCCACATCCTGATTCCTCTGTACTTTTGTACTTCTCCAAACGTCAGAGAAGTCGTCACTGGGACCAAATTCCTACAGTTAGCTCAGTTCTTCAGCAAGAAAGTCTCCTGGATTTAAAGACGAGTGAGCAAAATTTGCATCCTTAACCATATTCCATCCGATTCCATCTTGAACCATCCTGAAACATGTTTCTACTTGTTCTGATTAGCTGGACAACCATATGTCCCTCAAGACATTCTTGCCGTACAAGAAAGGAACAGATTTGAGAAGTGGTGAACCATGATTTAAGAGTGAACAATGATTTAAAAGTGAGCAGGAGAGGGAAAATCAGTTCCTGGCTTACTATTTTTCCTACATGCATCCGGAATTTGGGGAAATTTGCCCCTCAGATGATTCCTGTCCAGCATGTGTCATCGCGCCGTTCCATGAAAACGACTTTCTGAAGCTCTTGGCAAGTGGACTTCACCAAGTAAGTGTAAGTGCAAAGGTCTCCTCCAACTCTAATTTCTCGGAGTCCTGGAGTTAGCCAGGATACGGAAGACAGGAAGGCTCCATCAGGAGGAAATATTTCATCTTGTAAAAGGGAGGCCGTAAGGAAAACAAAATGCATTTACCTTATTAAATAAAAGGGTAATTAGCTGGAAGGAAACGTGAAAAGCGTTAAGAACGGAAAAAGAACCCCTTTTTCCCGAGGTGGGAAGACCACCAATAGTCACCAAAGGGGAGAGGATTTATGGCGGTGTGGAGGAGACTCTGTTTGGAGATAGTTTAATGGTAATTTTTAGGAAGAATTTACAAGCATGCTCTTGCTACCGAGTGGAAAAATACATTGGCCACAAAGAAATTGCTGTTTGCCAAGCCTAATGATTCATTTCTGACTCATAAATAATAGGTCCCTAATGACAAAGGGTATAAGAGTGCTCGTCTCTTGCCAACTATTTATTAGAAAATAGAGCTAAATCATTAGCTGGGAGCTCTCTTACCGGAAAGCTGAAACCACATTTCTCTATGAAAGGTCATAAGCTATTTCCACAAGAATTTAGACAAAACATTATTGCATTTTAAATCTTTCATCTTTAGTACTGAGTTAAAAAAAATAAAAAATTAAAGACGAAATGGGGAAGGGGGGGGGGGGAAGAAATCAATTCACCAGAGATCTCCAATTTGTCATGGGACATCCCTTGAGATCCAAAAGGGTAAGTAAAGACCAAGGGGGAGTTTGGAAATACCAGAAGTTGTGTCTTCTGAGGGAAGGGAAATAAATCAGCTTCACCTCTTTCGGAGATCCTCCTCATCCCACCCTCTAGAGTCCTGGAGGAAGGTGCAGTTCAGGGTAGACCAAGTAGAGTCATAAAATCACAGAATCATAGAACATGTTGGGTCCGAGGGGACCTTAAATATCATCCAGTTCCAACCTTCTCCCATGCACAGGGACACCTCCCATTGGATCAGGTTGCTCCAAGTCCCATTCAACCTGGCCTTGAACCCCTCCAGGGTTGGGGCAGCCACCACTGCTCTGGGCAACTTGGGCCACTCTCAGCATGAGATTGTCTTCTTGATGTCTAATCTACATCTTCCCACTTGCAATTTAAATCCATTCCCTCGCATCCTATCACTCCAGGCTCTTGTAAGAAGTCCCTTCCCTGCTCTCCTGTAGCCCCTTCAGGCACTAGAAGGCCCCTCTAAGGTCTGTCTCTCCTGTTCAAGGGGAAATATGTAAGTAAGCCTGGAGTCCTTAGCACAGGAGGAACATGGATCTGTTGGAGAGAGTCCAGAGGAGACCGTGGAAATGATCCAAGGGCTAGAGAAGCTCCTGCATGAGGACAGGCTGAGAGAATTTGGGTTGTTCAGCCTGGAGAAGAGAAGGTTCTTGGGAGACCTTAGAGCAGCTTCCAGTACCAAAAGGTGCTCCAGGAAAGCTGGGGAGGGGCTCTAGTTCAGGGAGTGCAGGGATAGGATGAGGGGAACAGTTTTGAGCTGAAAGAGGGGTGATTGAGATGAGATCTCGGGGAGTAATAATCTCCTGTGAGGGTGGGGAGGCCCTGGCCCAGGTTGCCCAGAGCAGTGGTGGCTGCTCCATCCCTGGAGGTGTTCAAGTCCAGGTTGGATGGGGCTTGGAGCAACCAGATCCACTTGGAGGTGTCTCTGGCTTGGAACTGGATGGTCTTTGAGGCCTCTTCCACCCAAACCATTCCATGATTCTAACCCAGTTCCCTATGTCCAAAACCAGCCAAGAGCAGGTGGATGAAGGAACCAGTAAGCATTGTGCCTTGATATTTAGTAGTGGGCAGATACGTCTGGGTTTGATGATGGCAAAGTTGATTTCCAACTCAAGGATTCTATGACCTATTAGTGGGCTGATCTTCCCCCTGCAATTCCCACTGGGGGCTGGAGGACACGACTTTCATTGCATTTTCCAGCTCTCCATGCCCAGAAGTTGTGCAGAAGAACTCTCAGAGTAATGCTGACCAGCTTCCACTTTTTACCTCCCAAGTGAACTATGACCCTATGATATTTGCTCTATAAAGGCTACAACCTCAGGAGTTCACCAGGAGTTTAGTCTCCATATGGTGGAACACTTTGGCGAAGAAGTTTCACTGCGCCAATCATGGAAGGCAGAATCAGTGCTGATTTATCAGGACAGGCAGCGAGAAATTTCTTCTACGAAGAACAAGCAGAGTAGCGTCAAACAGCTAGGTCAGGCTTGGCTTTTAACTTTTCATAGAATCATAGAACCACCAGGTTGGAAGAGACCCATCGGATTTTCTAGTCCAACCATTCCTATCAAACACTAAACCATGTCCCTCAGCACCTCATCTACCTGTGCCTTAAACACCTCCAGGGAAGGTGAATCAACCACCTCCCTGGGCAGCCTATTCCAATGCCCAATGACCCTCTGTGTGAAGAACTTCCTCCTAATCTCCAGCCTAAATGTCCCCATTTTGGAATGATGAGAACTTTGTCAGATAGCTCCTTGCAGGCCAGTCAGAGGTAACCAGAAAAAAAACAGCTCAGTCAACTGGGAAATGATCACAGAATCATAGAATCACCAGGTTGGAAGAGACCCGTCGAATCATCGGATTTTCTAGTCCAACCATTCCTATCAAACACTAAACCATGTCCCTTAGCACCTCGTCTACCCGTCCCTTAAACACCTCCAGGGAAGGTGAATCAACCACCTCCCTGGGCAGCCTATTCCAATGCCCAATGACCCTTTCCATGAAAAACTTCCTCCTAATCTCTAGCCTAAATCTCCCCTGGTGGAGCTTGAGGCCATTCCCTCTTGTCCTGTTCCCTGTCCCTTGGGAGAAGAGCCCAGCTCCCTCCTCTCCACAACCTCCTTTCAGGGAGTTGTATAGAGCAATGAGGTCTCCCCTCAGCCTCCTCTTCTCCAGGAGAAATGGTTGGGCCTCAGCCTGGCTTGAGCAGCAGCTAAACTGATCACTTGTGTCACCACAATTCCCTCGTCCCTCCCCAGGGAAAAAGAAAAGAGAGAAAAAAAAAGACTTGTGGCTTGGGAACTGAAACTAGAACAGCTTTAATGAAAAAATACCAGTATTAACAAGGAAAATGCTATTAATGAGAATATAATAAATACATACAAATATATGGAATTGTTCCGTCAATGACTGCATCCCCACTGATGCTGCCCAGCATGCACAGGGAAAAGGTCCTGGGCTAAGAGGGAACTGGATTAGAAACTGGATTCAGTAACATGTAGATCGATGATCAGGATGAAAAGACATGCAAGGTCCTCACTAGACACCAGTCATTGAAGAAAAGAGAGTGCAACCCTTATGATCCCTCATTTGTATCCCAAGGACAATGTCTATGGGATGGAATCCTCTGTTAGTCAGTTTGGGGTCACCTGTCCCGTCTACCCCTCCCTGCAGGCATGAGTTTTTGAGTAACCAGACTGAGTTGAAGATGCCCCTGTTCCTGCTGGTGGGGGGTTGGACCGGATGACCTGTAAAGGTCCCTTCCAACCCAAACTATTCTATGATTCTATAAAACAGGAGCTAATAGCAGCTCATAGAGCTGACAGCAGTCCTCAGGTGAGAGAAGTGAATACATTCAAGGTCACAAAACCCCCATCACCTTCCTGCTTCGAAGGTTGTTTTGCTCAGGGTAAACTGAGGCAGTCTGTGCTGGAGAGACTTGGTGGGGACTGATGGTAGATTTGTGAGAAACCCTTTTCTGCATCCTTCCACGGGGCTTTTCTGTTTCTCCTGGTGACCTGTTTCTCGTAAAGCTGAAAAATGAGATTCCAGGGGTCACCATCATCAAATTGCTCCAGCCTGGCTGGAAGAACACAAAATATTTCTGTCTCCTGCCCTCCCCGGTGACCTTCTCCAGGCATCGCGTGGAGACCTGTGTGCCGAAGCCAAACGTGACTGAAGACAAGGCTGAATTGTTTCCCTGTAAACAGCCTGCTCTCTGTCTCCAGAGCCTCTGTGGACTCGAGCCCCGTTGCCTCGTGCCAAAGGGCAGTGGGATTGGGGCGGGGGGACCGAGTGTGCTCGGTGCGTGCGTGTGCCTGGGTGTTCCTGGAAGCCGCAAGGAGGTGGAGGACCTCCTCTGAGGGGTTGCTCTGCTCCCTCTCTGCTGTAGGTGAGCATTTCTGGGCACAAAACACCTCTCTGGCTGCCCTTGCAGCTCCTTGACCTGCAGAGCCCAAGTGGGAATCCTGCAGTCCTCCAGCACTCATCATTCCCAGTGGTGGAAAGGAGCAGCTGGGGTATGGGGCGAGTCAAGTGAATGAGTTTGGTGGGACTCAGACACCCCAAAACTCAGAATTTGAAGTCAGTTTACCCACTGTTCAATGAATAAAACACTGTGTTTAGCTGGGTTTGATCCCCAGCCCTTTCCTCCCCTCCACATCTGCCTTCTGCTGGGTTTATGGAAGGCCAGAAGGACCAGTGATGGTGTCTGTAGAGGGCCAGGTCCTGCTTGGAGCACTATCCCACAGTTATTTCCATACGTCAAATGTCAACATGGTCCCTGGCACAGTTTTGACTCAAACAAACAAGCACCATCAAAACAAAACAAGACAAAGGTCAGGAGATATCCAAACCCATGGCCTGTGCTCACTGGGAATTGTCACAACCGCTCAGTTGGTGGGGACACGAATGAGTCCTGGGGCTCATTTGGTGATGTAAACCAGGTTTTTCCAATAGGTTAGACAATTCCAGAGGCTGGGAAGAGATACCAGCTAGGCAAAGCCTTTAGTTTTTTCCCAGTGTGGCCACTCATGATTCCTGGGTTTGCTGTGAGCCCCTGGGGAAATGACTTCCAATGTGATGACAGTGACCTCCTTCAAAACATGTTTGGATATTTATACATCCTAGAATCATGGAATGATTTGGGTTGGAAGGGATCTCAAAGCCCATCCCATTCCACCTCCCACTGGATCAGGGGCTCCAAGTCCCATCCAGCATAGCCTTGAACCCCTCCAGGGATGGGGCAGCCACAACTTCCCTGGGCAACCTGGGCCAGGGTCTCCCCACCCTCTTTTTTAAGAATTTCTTCCTTATCTAATTCCCCCATTCAATTTCAAGCCATTCCTCCTCATCCTGACACTCCACGCTTTTTGAAAAAAGCCCCTCCCCAGCTTTCTTGTGGCCCCTTCAGGTACTGGAAGTTGCTCTGAGGTCTCCCCTGAGCCTTCTCTTCTCCAGGTTGAACAACCCCAACTCTCTCAGCCTGTCCTTCCAGCAGAGGTGCTCCAGCTCTCAGATCACCTCCGTGGCCTCCTCTGGACCCGTTCCAACAACTCCATCTCCTTCTCATGTTGGAGATTCCTCCTGGGACACTTATTGTGTATGGAAAAGACTATTTCCCTGTGATTAAAACGACTCATGACTCTATTCCCCATCTCTCCCACCCTGACTGGTGACCGCAAAGAGTCTAGGATTGTGCTAACCTGCTATTAAGCACTCGGTGGTGTCAGATGTCTCGAAATCCTGTGCATAAACCCAGCCCAGAACATTATCATGGCAGGAGCACATTCCACGGGAGTCCAGTGTGCTGAGGCTTCTCCTGGTCCAGGGAAAGCGTGTGGCTCTCCTTCCTCCCTCTCCTGCATTTACCATCCTCTCTGCACGTGTCTTCTAGCTCATCCTCCTCTACATTTCATTATAAGCCTTGTGAAAATTGTTTTTTTTTATAGTTTGGCCAGGTTTAAGTCATGCAAAGACATGGAATCGGCATGGGGTGGGAAGCTCTTCCGTCATTAGCTCTCTTTGCATACGTTTCAGTGCCATCTGGTTTCATTTTCCTGGCTCTCACTTCAAGATGCTCGTAGAAGAGGGAATTCCTCTCCTTGCTCTTGTGCCAGCGTTTTCCAGCAGCAGCAGCGTTTCAATGAGGGTAAGGAGCTTCAAAGTCCCATTTCCCTGCCCAGCTCCTCAGCAAAATGCAAACGTTGCTGAAGGGGATGATCAGATCAGACCATACTTACCACCTGTTGCCACCTTTGTTGCACAAAGTCACTGTTACTTAAGTGGTAAAACCCACGCTCTCCAGTCTCTTGTGCCACTCGCTCAATGTCTCTGTACTTAAGCATGGATGGATTTCAAATCATGGAATGGTTTGTGTTGGAAGGGGCCTTAAATTTGGCGTCCCTGCCCATCGCAGGGTTGGAATTAGATGATCTTTAAGTTCCCTTCCAACCCAAACTGTTCTATGAATCTATGACTCTATGATTCTATGATTCTATGATCCAATTCCACCTCCTGCCATGGGCAGGGACACCTCCCACTTGATCTGGGGCTCCAAGTCCCATCCAACCTACCCTTGGACACCTCCAGGGATGGGGCAACCACCGCTGCTCTGGGCAACCTGGGCCAGGGCCTCCTAACCCTCACAGAAGAGCATTTCTGCCTAAGATCTCACCTCAATCTCCCTTCTTTCAGCTTAAATCCATTCCACTTGTCCTGTCCCTGATCCAGAGACCCTCCCCAGCTTTTCTGAATCCCCTTTCCCTACTGGAAACTGCTCTAAGGTCTCCCTGGAGCCTTCTCTTCTCCGGGGGTGAACAACCCCAATTCTCCCAGCCTGTCCTTGCATGAGAGGTGCTCCAGCCCTCAGATCATCTTCATGTTGTCCTCTGGACTCACTCCAACAGATCCATGTCCTTTCTGTGCTGAGGACTCCAGACCTGAACACAGGACTCCAGGTGAGGAGTAATGACATGGATGGATGAGGTCTTGAGGGACTTGGTTTAGTGTTAGACAGGAATGGTTGGACTAGAAGATCCGATGGATCCCTTCCAACCTGGTTGTTCTGTGATTCTGGATAATGACATGAAAGTCATATTAAGGATTAGATTGTAGGAAGAAATATTGTCTGTGTGGGTCATGAGACCCTGGCCCAGGTTGCCCAGAGAAGCTGTGGCTACTCAATCCCTGGAGGTGTTCAAGGATGGGTTGGATGCTGCTTGGAGCAACTTGATCCAGTGGGAGGTGGATCAGTGGAAGAAACTGGGGATGGTAGCTGCCTACAGGCCTGGATGGAGATTAGGATTAACTACATTTCTGCTGGTGAGTTTTGGGGCAGGAGAAGGAAGAGGAGGCTCTGTGACCACTCCAGCTTCCTCCATGGTGTGTTTCATCTCCAAAGCATGAGATGGCAGCTGTGAGCAAGGCCATTACCATTTGCTACTAATTTATAGATGAGGGCTGATCCCGGATTGCTAAAAGCAAGGGGTTAAGATGATTTATTGGCTGGGAACAGTCGCAGGCTTGTGCTGAGAGCTTTTATCATAATTACAGGTGTAAAATGTCAGTGTCCATAATTTTTCAAAGAAACGGTACAGATTATATTTCATAGAATCATGGAATGGTTTGGGTTGGAAGGGAACTTGAAGCCCATCCAGATTCTCCCAGCTCCCCAAGTCCTTCTCCTCAGGGTTGCTCTAGTATTCCGTGAATTTATGCTGAAATCCAGAATCTTATCATTAAAGGGACACAGTGTAGGAACTGTAAATCCTGAGGATCCTTATGTGAGCAGGTTTAGTGTATTTACAACCGGAATTGTGTTCATCTGCCACAATCTGGGACCAAGAGCTCGGAATTCTCTTTGAGAAACACCCTCCTCATTGGGAACTCGCACGGGGAGGACAGCTAGAGACAACCACAATGTCATTTTTACAGGTTTTCTTGTCAGAACCTAACAGCACTTTAATGGAAAAGGTCCCTTGGTGACCAATAAATCCCTGTTTATCTCTCCAGAGCCCCCACCCAGTCAATGAGATAATGAACTAGTGTTATAATATTGATCGATGAGTTCCTCCTCTCCACCCTCTATCGAATAGGCTGCCCTCTCATGTGTCAGAAATGAAATATTTTGGCAAAGAAGATGGTAGTGTGACTGTTCACAAGCACTCAGCACCTTGTCTTGTTTTAACATGGTTTTCAGAAGGTGATTCCTTGAAGAGTAATGCTTTTTTTTTCCCCCCCCACTGGAGAAGAGGAGGCTGAGAGGAGACCTTATTGCTCTCTGCAAGTCCCTGAGAGGAGGTTGTGGAGAGGAGGAAGCTAGGCTCTTCTGCCAAGGGACAGGGGACAGGATGAGAGGGAATGGCCTCAAGCTCCACCAGGGAAGGGTCAGGATGGACATTAGGAAGAAAATTTTCACACAGAGGGTCACTGGGCATTGGAATAGGCTGCCCAGGGAGGGGGTTAAATTGCTTACCCTGGAGAGGTTTAAGGGACGCGTGGACGAGGTGCTGAGGGACATGCGTTAGTGATTGATGGGAATGGTTGGACTTGATGTTCTTGTGGGTGTTTTCCAACCTGGTGATTCTATGATTCTATGATTCTAAGATGCTGGAGTGTGTCCAGAGAAGGGCAAAGAAGCTCATGAATGGTTTAGAGCACATGTCGTATGAAGAGAAGGTGGCCCTGGCCCAGGTTGCCCAGAGCAGTGGTGGCTGCTCCATCCCTGGAGGGGTTCAAGGGCAGGTTGGATGGGGCTTGGAGCCCCAGATCCCGTGGGAGGTGTCCCTGCCCATGGCAGGGGTGGAACTGGATGAGCTTTAAGGTCCCTTCCCACTCAAACCATTCTAAGAATTATCCTGCTTATAGCCAGTTATTTAGGTTGATTAAGAATTAATAATCAAAAAAGTCTCCCAAACCCCAAGTTCAACAATTCCCTTTCAGAAGTTCAGCCAGTATTCCAAGGTAGATGCTTCTCAGAAGTCATCTGAGTGACTTTCAACTGTTTCCACCCCTTGAAGTTCACGCTGTAAAATAAAAAGAGAGGAAAAAAATAAAAGAAATAAAATAAAAAAAGAAGGAAAGTAATAAAATTTCAATTTTTGGGAACCTTGTCCCATCAGCGTTGCAAAATCCTGGTCTCATCTGCCACTAGAAAAGACTACAAGAAATGGGAAATGTCTGGGTCTTTCTTTGTCTTCGCACAATCTCAGCTTTTTGTTGTTAAGAATCTGTCAAAAATAGGGAGAATTTTGTTTTTCAGACAACAATTGTTCTCTTTTATCCACCAACAGAAACAACAGAGACAATACAGCTCATAAAATGCCCAATTTAATCATAGAACTCATTTTTTTAACCACTTAACTTATCCAATAGGAAATTTGACCAACTTAACAATCCTCCCAGACTTATTTATTATGTTTCATGGGGCCATTCACCTCTTGCTGAGAACCTGAGATCAAACACAATCCCGAATCCTACTGTGGAAACAATTGCTTCCCAAAATCTGTGATAAGCAGTGTCCCTCAGGGGTCCGTACGGGGACCAATGCTGTTTAATATCATCTTTAGTGTTTGATAGGAATGGTTGGACTCGATGATCCGATGGGTCTCTTCCAACCTGGTGATTCTATGATTCTATCATTAATTATATAAACAGTGAGATCGAGGGCACCCTCAGCAAGTTTGCAGGTGACACCAAGCTAAGTGGTGCAGTTGCCACACCAGAAGGAGGGGATGGAATCCAGAGGGACCTGGAAACGATGGAGAAGTTGGGATGGGAGAACCTCATGAGGTTCAACAAAGCCAAGTGTGAGGTCCTACACCTGGGTCGGGGCAATCACCGATTTCAGTACATGATGGGGAATGATGTGATAGAAAATAGCCCTGCAGAGAAGGGCTTGGGGTGCTGGGGGAGGAGAAGATCAACATGAGCAAGCAAGGTGCTCACATAGCTCAGAAACCACCCACGTCCTGGGCTGCACCCAGAGCAACGTGGCCACCAGGGCCAGGGAGGGGATCCTGCCCCTCTATTCCTCCATTGTGAGACCTCATCTGATGTATTGTGTCCAGTTCTGGAATACCCAACATAAGAAGGATATGAAGCTGTTGGAAGGGGTCCAGAGAAGGCTCTAAGGATGATCAGATGAATCATAGAGTCATAGAATAACCTGGTTGGAAGAGACCCATCGGATCGTTGAGTCCAACCATTCCTATCAATCACTAACCCATGTCCCTCAGTGCCTTGTCCACCCACACCTTAAACCCCTCCAGGGAAGGTGACTCAACCACCTCCCTGGGCAGCCTCTGACACTTCCCAATGACCCTTTCCATGAAAAATTTTTTCTGATGTCCATCCTGAGCCTCCCCTGGTGGAGCTTGAGGCCATTCCCTCTCGTCCTGTCTCTTGGGAGAAGAGCCCAGCTCCCTCCTCTCTACAACCTCCTCTCAGGGACTTGCAGAGAGCAATGAGGTCTTCCCTCAGCCTCCTCTTCTCCAGGTTAAACACCCCCAGCTCATTGTATAATTCTATGATAGGAATGTGTTGCATTTCCCAACATCTCAAGTCGTCAGATCTTTAAGAACTGAGCAAAGCCCCAAATGAAGACCCTGATGAGCAACTCCTCTCCTCAAGTCCAGGGAGCTGCCTGTTTAAATGGGATGATAATCTACTTCCATAAACACTCTGGTGACCTCTTTACTCTTTTCAGAACTAAGAAACTCTTCATCCCTCCTTGAGCCATTCACGTCCCCGGAACATTCTTGTTTTGTCTCCTGCAATGTTATTAACAACCCCAGCAAGAGAGAGCCATAAATCCCTGCATCCCCCTGAACTTTACTGCACTCCAAACTGTTTGGATATTCAGTATCAACAAATCATCCCGATAAATATGATTTCTTTGATGGCATTTCATCAAAATAGTTTACGACTCTGACATTTGGAGCTTGGATTTACAGCAGCTGCGGCTTGCGCTGGCGGTCACCTTATTGAAATGCACCTAAGGGAAAAGAAAACCTTGCAGCAGCTCCTATCATGTGAACTTGAAATTTAGAGATTCTTTTTTTTCCTTCCCGGACTTTCTTGGAAAAGGCAGAAGTTTCAAGGGTGTACAAAACAATTAACCATTCCAATTTAAAGCCATCCCCTCTCTGTGTTTGATGGGAATGGTTGGACTCGGTGATCCGACGGGTCTCTTCCAACCTGGTGATTCTGTGATTCTATGATTCATCCCATCACTCCAGGTCCTTGGAAAAGGTTCCTCCCCAGCTTTCCTATAGTCCTTTTCCACACTGGAAGCTGCTCTAAGGTCTTCCTGGAGCTTTCTCGTCTCTAGGCTGAACAATCCCTCTTTGGTCTCATAGCAGCTGTTCTTCAGCCCTCAGATGACCTCCGTGGCCACTCCTGGACCTGTTCTAAGAGTTCCATCCCCTTCCTATGTTGGGGATTCCAGTTCTCCAGGTGGCGTATTTATATTTCACAGTGGGGAAAGTGAGTGATAGGAAAAGAAATCATAGAATTATAGAATCATGGAATAATTTGGTTTGGAAGGGACCTTAAAGATCATCCAGTTCCAACTCCCGTGTGACAGGCAGGGACACCTCCCATTAGATCAGGTTGTCCAAGGTCCCATCCTACCCGGCCAAGAACACCTCCAGGGATGGGGCAGCCACCACTTGCCTGGGCAACCTGTTCCAGTGCTTCATCACCCTCATCATGAGGAAATTCCTCCTTGTGTCCAGTCTAAACCTTCCCCTCTACAGTTTATAGCCATTGGCCCTGGTCCTATCACCTCAGGCCTTTGTAAAAGTCCCTCTTCGGTTTTCTTGTAGCCCCCTTCAGCTTATACATCAAGCCAGGTCCAAAATGCAGGTTCCACTGCTTTCTTTTCTTCAGAAGGATGAATTTCTCTACTTCCTAATCAAGGTTTTCACCCATTAATACCTGCTTCCAACCCACAGCTCTGCTTGGCAGCATTCTGTCTGTAAAATAAGTCCCTTTTCACCTGGTTCTTTTGCAGCACAGGGCCACCAAGAGCACTAAGAAACTGTTTCTAAATAGTCATCTGTTTAGATTTGTTTTTTCAGAGGGTTAAGAGCTAATAAAAAGTTAATGGCACCTATAAAGATTTCTCTCTGTAAGGATGTACTCTTGAATGGACTCCACACCAGCAGCAGATCTGGGCTACCCAGTGTCCTGGAGAGAAATCCTCGACCAGTCTTCTGAGCATCCCAGCTTCTGAAGGGTCATTCACTCACCCAAAACAACACTAGAAAGAAAAATCTCAGCTCATCCCAAGAAGCTGGAAGGACGCAGCAGAACAAGGACTGCCTGTCACAGATGGGAAGAGAAGCAGAGCTTCAGCCTCGTTGCCTTGGCTGGGAATCCACTGACCTCCCAGCACCACCCACCTGCCAGATCCTGCCCTTTCCCTTCCTTGGTGGCCGTATTGAGCGCCAGAGGAAACTTTTCCAACCAGGAAAACGAGAAACAGGATTTCTTCAGACTTAACATGTGCTGTGTGGGTGGTGAAAGCTGCCTTGTTTGGGACATGGCTTAGTAGACACGATGGCTGCCGGTTGGACCTGCTGATCTTAGAGGTCTTTTCCAGCCTTCATCATTCCATGATTCTATGATTCTATAATATTGAGGTCAGAGGAGGCACCAGGATTTGCTGGAGAGTCCAAATCAATCCTGTCTACCCTGCTCTTCAACAAGCAGCCTCTAGGATGTAAGAGGTCTTTTCCAACCTTAATCACATCCATGGTTCTATGATTCTACAATATTACAGAATCACAGAACAACCAGGTTGGAAGAGACCCACCGGATCACCGAGTCAAACCATTCCTATCAAACACTAAACCATGTCCCTCAGGACCTCAGAACCTGATGGAAGGTCCAGATCAGTCCTACCTACCCAGTGCTTTAACAAGTAGCATTTAAGCAGGATTCAAGGCCACATTCATTGCTCATCAATACTTCTCAATTGATGAAGGACACTTAAAGCTGTACCTCAGAGCCTGCTCCAGCCGGATTTTTGTCTCCAACAGTTGCAGTGGTGACATTTGTTAGTTGTTGAGTGGAGTGGCACAAAACTGTGCTAGAGAGCACCAGGTGCCTGAAACAAGGCTGCAGTTTGGTGTCTCCCAATGACAAGTCCTGGTTGGTGGAGGACGTTGACGTGTGCGCAATGTGCCTCCACAGTAATTCAGGAAAAGTGAGGGGCCTGAGCAACCATGCGCAAGCCTGGAGAGGTGAAGCTCTGGTTGGAGACTCAGCATGCACAGGACCAATGATCCGTTCCATTCATGTTGGATGTATTCGGCTACAGGTGTGGGACAAGTCCACTGGGTGTACCAGGGTGTTACTGGGAGAGGGACTGGTGTAGATACACTTCGGAACCCAGTAGAAGAGCAAAAGCAAACTCATTAAATTGCTTATTTACAGACACATGTCCTTGGCCGAAAATAAACAGAGCCATGCAAGAAACACATGAGGAAGCATCAGAACAACAGAACAATAATCTGAGTCAAGAGCTTCCAGGAGATGTCGGCACTTCTTCTGAAACCGGGCAGAGCACGCAAGGCCTGCCTGAATTTCTTTTCCAGCCCATTTGGAGCAGCTTCTCTTGGCCCGGATGCATCCCAGGCTCCCACGACAAGATCATACATGGGGCTTCACTCCCCACCTCATGTCGCTGGAATGAACGGATGAAGCAACAGGCATGTGCTTTTTCACCGAGGCTCATTAGCTGTGGCCCTCGGGAACGCATTTTGTATGTGTGGCAAGGAAAATCTGTTCTGATTCCTTTCTTCTTTTGCAGCAACAGCAAAGGTTCTGTTTATCATTAATTAAACAGCTATGAGAAACACTTCCTTAGGATGGATCTTGGTGTTTCTCTCAGGAAACGGGCTACAATTATCAACTGGAATTAGCACTAATTGCTCACATGTAGGCAGAGGAAGGACATTGATCCGTTAGAGTGAGCCCAGAGGGACCTCAAAGCCCATCCAGTTCCACCCCTGCCATGGGCAAGGACACATCCCACTAGATCAGGGGCTACAAACCCCATCAAACCTGGCCTTGAACCCCTCCAGGGATGGGGGACAGGTATGGTTTGGGATTTAAAAGACAGGTAGATTAAGACAGGTAGATTAAGTACTCAGGAATATGATTTAGTAGGGGACAGGTATGGTTTGGCTTGATGATCACAACGATCTTTTCCAACTTAGTGATTCTATGATTCCTCTTTTTGAGGCAGAACCATGAAATGGAGAGGGACAAGCAATGCTGCATCTCTTCCATCTTTGCTAGGTTTATATGGGTAAATAAACTTAGCAAGGACTCATTCCTTGGCCTCAAGAAAAAAGGGAGAACACAAGCTCGCTTTGGGAACCCCACTGCACTTGTCCTTCCTGAGAGGGTTAGAGAAAGGCACTTGGAGCTGGAACTCTCCTGGGATTGAAAAGAGAGGAAGCTGAACTCACCAGAGTTTGTTTTTCGGTTCTATCTGACAAGCAGTGTGGCAGAAATACGACGCAGCCTCTCCCTTTTCATATCATGTTCTGTTTAAATTGCTTCAAGGAGAGTGCACGGGCAGCCCACGGTGTGGAAAGGAGCCGTAAATCATGCACATAAATCAGGAAGCCAAGCTGCTCTACCGGCAGAGAGAGGGGAGATTGCAGCAGGTGCACAGATTACATCCCATATTTTATTGCTCCCATCACCACACCCTCTTCTGACTTAGCAAACAACTTGGGGAGGGAAGAGTAATTGTCTTCATCGCCTACAGTCTGCAGTGGAGTTTTCTGCAGAGGTGCAGGTCCGCCATGCAGACCTTGGTTTCTGTAAGCCAGGGTTAAATCAGAATGGTTTGGGTTGGAAAGGACCTTAATGATCATCTAGTTTCACCCATCTTGCCATGGGCTGGGATGCCTCCCACTGGATCAGGTTGCTCCAAGCTCCATCCAACCTGGCCTTGAGCACCTCCGGGGATGAGGCAGCTGCAGCTTCTCTGGGTGAGTCTTTGTAAACCTCCCTGAGGCTTTGATTCCATCCCCTGCAATATCACTTCCATAGCTTCAGCTCCTAACACTTCAGTTTCTCCTGCTTCCTCCAGTAGAATCATAGAATCATGGAATCATAGAACAACCAGATTGGAAGAGACCCACCGGATCACCGAGTCTAACCATTCCCATCAAACACCAAATCATGTCCCTCAGCACCTCATCCACCCATCCCTTAAACACCTCCAGGGAAGGTGACTCAACTTCCTCCCTGGGCAGCCTCTGACACTGCCCAATGACCCTTTCTGTGAAAAATTTTTTCCTTATGTCCATCCTGAACCTCCCCTGGTGGAGCCTGAGGCCATTCCTTCTCGTCCTGTCCCCTGGGAGAAGAGCCTAGCTCCCCCCTCTCCACAACCTCCTCCTAGGGAGCTGGAGAGAGCAATGAGGTCTCCCCTCAGCCTCCTCTTCTCTAGTAGTCTAATCCTCTGTGTCCAGAGAATCAGAATTTCCACCTGCTTTAACTCCAGCATCATCTCTGGCTCTGATACCTCCTTCACTGTTGGCAGCAGCAGGCAGGTTCCCCAAACCTCCACCACCACTAACTATTCACGGTTCTGATATCAACTCTGAGCCCCCTGAACCATAGAATCACAGAATAATTGAGATCATTGATTCCAATCATACAATCATTTCTTCTGCCCTCAGCTCCTGCAACTCTATCTCCCCACTCAGTGCAAGACCATGAGTGACAACCCAGAAGGGTCTTGTGAGGTGGTATCCACTTCTGGAAATCATACAAGAGGCAGGATTGCTGTCCCTTCCTCAGCCAAGCCTTTCTTTTCTGTCCTATCTTAATGCAGGACTTCCCTAACTGCTCTTGGGAATGTCTCCTTCACCTTCTCCACCATGTTCAGCAGTTTCTCCTGCAGGAATTGTTTGCCTTGTGAAGATCTCGTGGTGGAGTCACTGGGTCCTAATCTGAAACCGGTTATATCACGGCTGTAAATTTTATCTTGGATCCCACGCCACAAGGGCTGTCATGAGCTCTGCCACAAAACCAGAGGAAAAACCTCGTCAGACCCAAGAGCCCAAGGGCCTGAAGAGCCTTGTTTGTGATTATTTTGAAAACATGCAAGGTCTGGCTGTGGTTGTGACATGGAAATATTGGAAATAGCTTGCAGACAACAAAGATGTGCAGAGCTTCCTATCTGGAAAAGTCTGTACTGAAAGAGTGGCGAAGCCTTGGAAGAGGCTACCCAGGGAAGTGGTAGCATCTTCATCTCTGGAGGGGTCCAAAAAACAGGTAGATGTGGTGCTTTGGGATGTGGTTTAGCAGGAATGGTGGAGTTGGGCTGAGACTGGATGAGCTGAGAGGTCTTTTTCAGCCTTAATGGTTTAGTGTTTGATAGGAATGGTTAGACTCAATGATCCAATGGGTCTCTTCCAACCTGGTGATTCTATGATTCTATGATCTGGGCATCTGGTGTGATGGTGCAAGCGCTGGACTAACACTGTGGCGAATATCTTAGTGCTGCACAACTACAGCCAGAGGGAAGACACAAAGTACGGGATGTAGGATGCTCTGGAGAAGAGAGAGGCCATCAGTGCTGATGAAGCCAGTGAATTCCAGCACATAGAATCATGAAATCATAAAATAATAGAATCATAGAATAGATTGGGTTGGAAGGGAACTTAAAGATTATCCAGTACCTGCTAGACATCTCCGACTAGCTGAGGCTGCCTAAGCCCCATCCAACCCGGCCTTGAACCCCTCCAAGGATGGAGCAGCCACCACTGCTCTGGGCAACCTGTTCCAAGGCCTCCCCACCCTCATCATGAAGTTATTCCTCCTTATGTCCAGTCTAAATCTAGACCTTTCCAGTTTATCCCTGTTCCCCCTCGTCCCATCCCCACAAGCCTTTGTGAACAGTCCCTTCCCAGCTTTCCTGGAGCCCCTTCAGGTACTGGAAGGTGCTCTAAGATGTAAGGAGCCTTCTCTTCTGCAGGCTAAACACCCCCAACTCCCTCCATCTGTCTTTGTTGCTCCAGCCCTCTGATCATCTTTGTTGCCAGTTCTGGTTGGACTCGATGATCCGATGGGTCTCTTCCAACCTGGTTGTTCTATGATTCTATGATTCTCTGGACCCATTCGAACAGCTCCATCTCCTTCTTCTGGTGAGGATTCCGGAACCGGACACACTACTCCAGATGAGGTCTCACAAGAGAGGAACAGAGGAGCAGAATCACCTCCCTTACCCTGCTGGCCACATTTCTTCCCCACGCTTCATCCCTAAACTCTTTTTTTACCTCACGGGAGGGTTGTTGCAGGGCAGTCTGTGCCTTGTAAAGTAGAACGTAAAGAGCCTCATGGATTGAACCCCATCATGCTGGGCCTGCAGGAAACACTTTGCTTACTTAACATCTCAGCCACCGCAGCTGAAATCAGTGGGTCTGAATCCCCCTCTCTCTTCTTTTCAGCAGAAAAACCCCTCCATTCACAGGGGTTTCTGCTGACCTCACTCATGTTTTCCCAACACCAACGCAGCTGAGTGAACAAGGGCGGGATTTGGAGCTACTGGGAGCCAGCCTGGGAGCCAAGATGATTAAGTCCATTGGCTCTGGCCCAAATCTTATGTGAAAACCCTCCTCCCCATGCTCACCTTCTATAGTCAATGATCCCTTTATCAGGCTGGCAGTTACTGACTCCCCTCTTGCTCTGATAGCTCCAAAATGCCTCCAGAGCCCGAGGAAGGGAAGAATACCCCATCTCCATTGAGACCTCGGTGCTGCCTCTTAACTCCTCAGGTTTCTTGCTGAAGTCCTGGCTGTCTTTTATGTTGCTTCAAAATAATAAAAAAAGGGAATCATTATCGTCTCTTTGCCTATATCCCTCCCTGCTCCGCTCTATTCAGGCATAATGGGGTTTCTCTGAGAAAAGAACTGATAATATCACTTCTCAGGCAAAGAGGCTTAACTCTCACCTCAACGGACCCAGGAGGGTCCTGGCACGGAGGTTGGAGCCCTGAAGCATGACCTGTTCTCCTGGGAACGTGTGCTTAGCAAGGAGTAATGCTCTGCTGGGTCACCGCACAAAAGCCACCAGGACACAGCGAGCGAACAGGGCCAAAGCTATTAAAGCTCGGAGAGCACTGCTTATAGGTATCGCTTATTCCCCCCAACTCCGAATGCAGAGGAACAAAGACTTCCCTGGAATTTGGATTATTTAACATAGTAAACATTAAGCAACTTGTGGTCAATGTAAATGCTTCCTTAATAGGCTGGTGAAATTCCTTGGGACCTGTCCAAGTCCGTGCAGAACCTCCAGTTCTGCTCTTGCAGACGTCGTCGTCTCCCTTGTCCCCCTTGGAGGAGTTTTTTAATGCCACGGTAGCAGAGGAACATAATTTGCTGCAGAACAGATGCCGACTCGCCCTGTCTGCTGTGCAGGGAGTCCTGATGCCTCACACTGGGCTTGTTTTCCTATTCCACATATGGAATCCTCAACGTAAGAAGGATACGGAGCTGCAGCAGTAGGTCCAGAGGAGACCACAAAGATGATCATAGAATCATAGAATCACCAGGTTGGAAGAGGTCCATCGGATCATTGAGTCCAACCATTCCTGTCAATCACTAACCCATGTGCACCTTGTCTACCTGTGCCTTAAACACCTCCAGGGAAGGTGAATCAACCACCTCCCTGGGCAGCCTATTCCAATGCCCAATGACCCTTTCCGTGAAAAACTTCCTCCTAATCTCTAGCCTAAATCTCCCCTGGTGGAGCTTGAGGCCATTCCCTCTTGTCCTGTCCCCTGGCACTTGGGAGAAGAGCCCAGCTCCGTCCTCTCCACCACCTCCTTTCAGGTAGTTGTAGAGAGCAATGAGGTCTCCTCTCAGCCTCCTCTTCTCCAGGATAAACACCCCCAGCTCTCTAAGCTGTTCCTCATAAGGCCTGTTCTCCAGACCCCTCACCGGCCTCATTGCTCTTCTCTGGACTCGCTCCAGAGCCTCAACATCTTTCTTGTGGTGAGGGGCCCACAACTGAACACAGGATTCAAGGAGCGGCCTCACCAGTGCAGAGTCCAGAGGGAGAATAACCTCCCTGGACCTGCTGGTCATGTCATTTCTGATCCAAGCCAAGATGCCATTAGCCTTCTTGGCCCCCTGGGCACATTGATGGCCCATGATGTGAGGGTTGGAGCCTGTCTGCTATGAGGACAGTTAGGAGAGTTGGGCTTGTTCAGCCTGGAGAAGAGAAGGCTCCAGGGAGACTTTAGAGCAGCTTCCAGTGCTGAACTTGATTGCTCCACACAGTACTATTGGACACGTGTTCGAATAGAGACGTTTTCTTACCCTGCATTGGAAAAGGCTGGTATGCGAGAGTGCACAGCGAGTTCACATCATGTTTCTTGTGAAACTGAAGAAATCCACAGTGGAAATTCTCAATTATTGATTGATGCTTGCAGTAAAGATCCAGTTGGCCTCATCCAACCTGGCCTTCAACAGCTCAAGTGATGAGGCAGCCACAGCTTCCTTGCGTAACCTGGACGAGGGTCTCCTCACCGTCACTGTGAAGAATTTATTCCTAATGTCCAATTCCATCTTTCCCCTTCAAATTTAAAGCCATTCCCCTTTGTCCTGTCACTCCAGGCCCTTATAATAAGTCCCTCCCCAGCTTTCCTGGAGCCCCTTTCAGTACTGAAAGGTGCTCTGAGATCTCCCCAGAGGCTCTAGTAGAACAACCCCAAATCTCTCAGCCACCACGGTCTCGGTTTTGTGTTGGATCTCCTGTGTGCCACAAGACATAAAGCCTTCTGGGCTTGGTTTGGAGCAGCATGTGGGGTGGTCAGAACCCATCTGGGTGCAATCTCACCCTTCCGCGCTACGAGGTGGGATCACGGGATTGAGTTATCCCCACAGCCACGTCTCTTGGGGAGCAAAGCGGAGTCATCCAAAGCAGAGTCAGCAAGAAAGGAGCAAGTGAAGCAGCATGGACAGGGAGGGACGTGGGACACGAGCAGCCTCCTTGGCCTCCCTTCCTCGGCAATGTCCATCTGTCCCAAGTTTCCACTTTGGGTAACATTCCATGGTTTTCATGTATTATTTTTTATGACTAAAAACCCAAAGCGGATAGCGATTTGCCAAGAGGTGACATCTGGCTAAATAAATAACAATTGCTGGTCCAGCACATGGGTTGTTTCAACCGAAACTTTGTTTTTAATGACTAAAATACAGAATAGAAATACGACCGGGGCACATTCAGACACACGCACACACGCACACACACACATATAATTCCTTAGTGTTTGGAAGGCAGAGTGAATTCCACATGAAAGAAAATAAAACACAGACCTTTCATCCATGTGTTTCAATTATTTTGATCTAAATAAAAATGGTGTAGATGTCATCCCGCTTATTTTTAGTCATTTTGATTGCTGTGAAAATAAGACTGGAAAGAACATTGCACTCAGATGTTCCTGACCTTGTCTAGCCCTGCAGAAGACAACTTATTTTTCTGTTGTGACTATTGTGTTTGCGGAGCTCCAAAATAACACAGAGAAGCTCATAGAATGGTTTTGGTTGGAAAAGACATTTAAAGTCATCCAGTCCAACCATTGGTCCAGACCTGTTAAGTCCACCACCAGACCGTGTCCCCAAGTATGACATCTACGTGTCTTTTAGACACCTCCAGGGATGGTGACTCAACCACCTGCCTGAACAACCTCTTCCAATGCTCGACAACCCTTTCAGTAAAGAAATTCCTCCTAATATCCAACCTCAGTCTCCCCTGGTGCACATTAAGGCCATTTACCCTTGTCCTGTCTCTGGCTACCATGGAGAAAAGACCAACCTCCACCTTGCTACAACCTCCTTTTTAGGCAGACAAAGAGAATAACATAGTAAACCTGTATTTTTTTTTTTGTATCTGGTTCAGTTTTAACTACAACATAGAATCATAGAATCACCAGGTTAGAAGAGACCCACCGGATCATCAAGTCCAACCATTCTCATCAATCTCTAACCTATGCCCCTCAGTACCTCATCCACCCGCACCTTAAACATCTCCAGGGAAGGTGACTCAACCCCCTCCCTGGGCAGCCTCTAACAGTGCCCAATGACCCTTTCCATGAAAATTTCCTTCCTAATGTCCATCCTGACTCTCCCCTGGTGGATCTTGAGGCCATTCCCTCTTGTTCTGTTACCTGTCCCTTGGGAGGAGAGCCCAGCTCCCTCCTCTCCACAACCTCCCATGCAGATTCTCCATGATTTTCTCTCCTGCCCACTGTGCATGGAACATGTAAGGTGCATCTACTGCCACCAGCTTTAATAGTAAGTTTGAGTCTCCAACCACAGCCAACATCTCAGGGTGAACCATAGAATCACCAGATTCAAAAAGACTTCTTGGATCATCAAGCCCAACTATTCCTATCAGCCACTAAACCACGTCCCGGAGCACCTCGTCTACCCATCTTTTAAATCCCTCCAAGGATGGGGACTCACCCACCTCCCTGGGCAGCCTCTGCCAGAGTCTGAGAACCCTTTCAGTGAGGAAATTTCTTCTGATGTCCAATCTGACCCTGCCCTGGTGCAACTTGAAGTCATTTGCTCTTGTCCTGTCTCCTGTCACTCAGGAGAAGAGACCAGCTCGCTCCTTACTACAACCTCCATTCACACAACGTAGATAGTGATGAGGTCCCCCGTTTTCAGGCAGTGCTCCAGCTCGTTAACCACTGCTGTGCTGAAGGGCTTAAAAGGCACCTAGGAAGTCATGGAATACTGTGAGCTGGGTAATGTGTGCTCACAGCCAACCTTGCCCTGGGCTGCATCCAAAGAATTGTGGTCAAATGTGGTCGAGGAAGGTGATTCTGCCGCTCTATTCCTATCTTGTGAGACCTCATCTGGAGTACTGGGTCCAGTTTTAGAGTCCCCAACATCAGAAGGAGTTGGAGCTGTTGGAACAAGTCCAGAGGAGGCTGCAAAGATGATGAGAGGGCTGGAGTACCTCCCATACGAGGCCAGGCTGAGAAAGTTGGGCTTGTTCAGCCTGGGGAAGAGAAGACTCTGAGGAGATCTTAGAGTGACCTTCCAGTACCTGAAGGGGCTACAAGAAAGTTGGGGAGGGACTGTTCACAGAGGCTTGTAGTGATAGGACAAGGGGCAAAACTGGGGATAAACTGGAGAGGGGTAGATTTAAGCTTGACACAAGGAAGAATTTCTTCATGGTGAGAGTGGGGAGGCCTTGCAATAGGTTGCCCAGAGAAGTGGTGGTTGGTCCATCCCTGGAGGTGTTCAAAGGCAGGTTGGATGGTGCTTAGAGCTCCTGATCCAGTGGGAGGTGTCCCAGCCCATGGCAGGGGTGGAACCGAATGGACCTTAAGGTCCCTTCCAACCCAAACTATTCTATGATTCTGTGATTCTATGATTCTATGACATGGTGGACACGTCCTCGAAGGATGTTTCCAATAGCTGCCTCACTAAAAATCCGCATTAACTGAGTTGCGTCCTCTGGTCAAGCCTGGAAAAAACCACCGGAATGGAAATGCGCTCAGAAGGTCTGTATCTCACAGCATTGATCCAGACTCTGCTTTTAAATCAATAAAAGCCCCTGTTGGTTTTTGCATAACAAATCGGGGAAATCTATGGCTGGAGCTGGAAGAAAAGGACAAAAACCTGCTGCAGATAGAGAGCTGATGTCAGCTGTCATCCTCCTTTAGAAAACCCAGGACAATGGCACTGAATTAGGACAAGGCTGAAAGCCATCCCAGGATGGGAGCTTGGGTGTCCTGCCTGAAAGGACCCCAGGGCTGGTCATTATCTGCAAAGTGAGGTCTCCTTTGTCACCCTGTCACCACTCCTCCACCCACCCCGCTCTACCCCCCTATTCCTGGTGGCCAAGAAAACAAAACCCACTCCCTGCCTGCACTGGGAGGAGAGGGAGGCAAGAAAAGAAAGCAGAGGGAGGGCTGGGAGGGAGGGGGAGTGAGAGCAGCTCCTCTTGAATGCACTATCAGATAAGGACTGTTGAAATAAGCCTTTTTTCCCCCCTTTTTTAACTCCCCTTTCCATAGCTCCCTCTGCAAGCAGCAGCAATGGGAGGAAATAGATAATTAAGGGGCCTTTTCAAATGGCCCCACTGTTGTCCCAGGGCTGAGAAGGTGGCTGGCAGGACAAGTGAAATACCCAGGGAAGCAGACCTTTATCTCTTCCTAATGACTCACAATGAAAAGGGTTTCCTCCCCCCTCTACCCTCAGCTCAGCCTTCTACCCTGGGAAGATTTCACTGTCAAGGCCAGGAGAATGAGTTCTCTTGTCCACTCACAGGCTGCAGATAAATGGTCACCGCTCTTGTGGCTGGGGGTCGCCCCTCCACTGCCCCAACTTTCCCGTGCAGCTAATGAAAGGTGGAGGAGTTGAGCTCAGGTGTGGATGTTTCCTCCTTTTCCCTCTCCTCCCTGTCCTTCTGAGGGTTCCTCTCCGCTTTTGTTCTTGTGGGATACAAAGGGGTCTCAATCTTTAGCCCTCTCTGCCTTCACCCCCCACACTGAAGGATCTTGCTGTGGGTTGATACCAGGTACTCCCAAATCCCAACTGACCTTGGTGTAGCTGAAGGGAGTTCACATGGTCCTGCTTGGTATGGGTTTGCTTGGCTCAGGTCATCAGAAACACCTCTTTCCCTTCCTCAGTTTCCCTCCTGCACTCTAGGCAAGACTCAGAATCATAGAATCATAGAATAACTAGGTTGGAAAAGAGCTTCGAGGTCAGGTACGACCCTACCTGTCCACTGCCAAACCAGATCCCTGAGCACCCCATCTATCCAGCTTTTTAACACCTCCAGGGGTGGGGACTCCACCACCTCCCTGGGCAGCCTCAGGCCAGGGCCTGAGAACACTTGCAGTGAGGAAGTTTCTTCTGATGTCCAATCTGAACCTGCCATCGCGTGCAATTTAAAGCCATTTGCTCTCATCCTATCCCCTGTCCCTTGGGAGAAGGGACCAGTACTCCCTTCACCACAACCTCCTGTCAGCCAGTTGTAGGCAGCGATGAGGTCTCCCCTAAGCCTCCAGGTTAAACAACCCTGGGGTCCCTCAGCCTCTCATAACCCTTGTTCTGCAGCACCTTCCCCAGCTCCGTTCCCTTGTCTGGATGCTCTCCAGTCCCTCAATGTCCTTCTTGGAGTGAGGGGCCCAAAACTGAACCCAGATGGAGATGCGACCTCACCAAAGCCAAACACAGGGACACAATCACTCCCCTGCTTCTCCTAGTCATTCTCTTTCTGATACAGTTTTGATAACTTAAATGCACATCTGTTTTCAGAAGCTGTCAGTTTCAACCCTGTGCCCCTGCATCAATATTTATAATTAATGTTGAGCTGTATCCTGCAAAAAGAATCATAGCATCATAGAGTCATAGAATCATAGAATCACCAGGTTGGAAGAGACCCATCGGATCATCGAGTCCAACCATTCCTATCAAACACTAAACCATGGCCCTCAGGACCTCATCCACCAGTCCCTTAAACACCTCCAGGGAAAGTGAATCAACCACCTCCCTGGGCCGCCTATTCCAATGCCCAATGACCCTTTCCGTGAAAAATTTCCTCCCAATCTCTAACCTAAATCTCCCCTGGCGGAGCTTGAGGCCATTCCCTCTTGTCCTGTCCCCTATCTCTTGGGAGAAAGCCCACCTCCCTCCTCCCTACAACCTCCTTTCAGGTAGTTGTAGAGAGCAATGAGGTCTCCCCTCAGCCTCCTCTTCTCCAGCCCCTTCACAAGCCTCGTTGTTCTTATCTGGACTCGCTCCAGAACCTCAACATCCTTCTTGTGGTGAGGGGCCCACAACTGAACACAGGATTCAAGGAGCAGCCTCATCAGTGCTGAGTCCAGAGGGAGAAGAACCTCCCTGGACCTGCTGGTCACACCGTTTCTGATCCAAGCCAAGATGCCATTGGCCTTCTTGGCCACCTGGGCACACTCATGTTCAGTTGGCTGTCTACCAACACTCTCAGGTCCCTCTCCTCCTGGCAGCTTTCTAAACAGACTTCTCCCAGTCTGTAGCTCTGCATAGGGTTGTTGTACCCCAAGTGCAGGACACGGCATTTGGTCGTGTTAAACCTCAGCCCATTAGACTCAGCCCAGATTCAAAGAGCAGGACCAGGATGGCATCAGGAGGTGGATGACATCCTTGTCCTGCAGGAAAGAACTCTCAACACAAACTGCTCTCATTTCTCATCCACTTTTCCCAGCTCAGCTGCTGTGTTTTTCTTCTCCTCCTACCTTTTCCTTCCTCATTGCAGGTTTTTTATGCCTACATTTCCTCACATGATGTTGCTTATGCAACATCACTCTCCACCTTGCTTCTGACATAGGGAACACCAGGTGTTTATGCCTTTGAAGGCTGGATGGGTTTGTGGGTTTTTTTTGCAACTGAATTGCCTTCGTAGTGTTTGTAGCATGCTCACTAAGCTCTCACTTCTAAAACATCCCCACAGCTGGATCAGTGTTTCTCTACCAGGGTGAACTCTGCTCTTTTCCAAGTAAAAGCACCATCTGTTTCTGTGCTGCTTCTGTGCTTATAAAATCATAGAATGGCTTGGTTGTAAAAGACCTTTGAGATCAAGTCCAACCCTACCTGTCCACTTCTAAACCAGATCCCCAAGCACCTCATCTACTTTTAAATCTCTAGGGATGGTGACTCCACCACCTCCCTGGGCAGCCTCTGTCAGGGCCTGAGAACACGTTTGGGGAAGAAATTTTTCCTGATATCTAATCTGAACCTTCCCTGGCACAACTTGAGCCTATTTCCACTTGTTTGATCACCTATCACATTGGAGAAGAGACTAACACCCACCTCGCTCTTGGCCTTCTTGGCCAGTTGGACCCTGCTGGCTCCTCTTCAACCAACACCCCCAGGTCCTTCTCCTCCAGGCACTTTCCAGCCAGACTTCTCCTAGGCTGGAGCTGCTCAGGGTTCTTGTGTCCCAAGTGCAGGACCCACAATTTGGCCTTGTTAAGCCTCATCCCGTTGGTCTCAGCCCATGGATCCAGCCTGGTCGGATCCCTTTGGAGCCTCCCGACCCTCCAGCAGCTCCACACTTCCACCCAGCTTAGTGTCGTCTGCAAACTTGCTCAGGGATTCCATTGCACAGGTCTTAGGAATCTTCTCCTTTGGCAAATGTAGACTCATTATGTAAACTTTTCTATGTCTCTAAACCAGTTAAAAGTCACTCATAAAAGACCTAACTCAATGCAGAGCTGAAGTGATTCCCTGGTTCCCAGAATGAACATCTTCTAGGGTCACCTATGATCAAAGGACTTTCTGTGAACTTTGGTGCAGTTGTGTGATTGTTGGAAAGAGGCCACAAAGATGATCCAAGGGCTGGAGCACCCACAAGAGGACAGGCTGAGAGTGTTGGGGTTGTTTAACCTGGAGAAGAGAAGGCTCCAGGGAGACCTTAGAGCAGTTTCCAGTGCTGAAAGGGGCTACAAGACAGCTGGGGAGGAACTTTTTACTGGGATGTGGAGTGATAGGATGAAGGGAATGTCTTTAAATTTCAAGGGAGAAGATTTAGGCTAGACATTAGGAAGAAATTCTTCGTGGTGAGGGTGGGGAGGCCCTGACCCAGGTTGCCCAGAGAAGTCGTGGCTGCCCCATCCCTGGAGGTATTTGAAACCAGGTTGGTTTGGGCTTTGAGCAACCTGGTCCAGTGGGAGGGGGTTGGTAATGGGTGGTCTTTACAGTCCCTTCCAACCCAACCTATTCCATGATTCTATGATTCCACAAACTGTTCCTTTAGCTGCAGTACAGCACAAGGAAGGTGATTTCCACAGCACAGAAGAACCACAAAATCCATACCCCATTCCCATGTCTTTTTTTTTTTTTTAAGGTTAGCAGGAATCTGATACCACGACATCTGATGAAGTGATAGCAGACCTCAAGCTCTGATCTGAAGCAGCAACTAGGCACTCCATCCCAAGGTGTGAACGCAAACCAGACAGCGCCGAAATAAATAACAAACCACAGCTGCTTAAGATGTTGCTGAGTCAAAATGCTCACGGTCGGTTTGTGTAGCTGTTTGGAAACGTGTCAGGGAGAGGATCTATTTCTCTCTCCCAACACACACATGGGCTACATCTCGGCTCATAAACAGGACCTGGGTGCTGGATGATGTAATGGTCACCAGTGAGAAATTCAGTGCTGTTTTGGTTTGCTGCCTGTCCTGGGATTGAGCCAGTAAATGTTTGGTTGTGTTAAGGCCATGAAGAGAATCCAAGGGCTGCAGCACCTCCCGAATAAGGACATTGAATCATATCATAGAATCATAGAACCACCAGGTTGGAAAAGAACCACCAGATCATCGAGTCCAACCATTCCTACCAATCATTAAACCATGTCCCTCAGCACCTCGTACACTCGTCCCTTAAACCCCTCTGTTCTGGAGAAGAAAAGACTCTGAGGAGACCTTAGAACAGCTTCCAGTACTGAAAGTGAACCTAAAGGAAAGCTGAGGAGGGACTCTGAATCAGGGAGAGCAGGGATAGGACGAGATGGAATGGTTTTGAGCTGAAAGAGGGCAGATTGAGACAAGATCTGAAGAAGAAATATTTTCCTATGAGGGTGGTGAGGCCCTGGCCCAGGTTTCCCTCTCTATTTTCATCTTTAATTTTTTGTAGGTTATGAACTTAACTCCACAGCTGTTCACAAACATGTAGAATCACAGAATCATAGAATCACCAGGTTGGAAGAAACCAACCGGATCACTGAGTCCAACCATTCCCATCAATCACTAACCCATGTCCCTCAGCGCCTCGTCCACCCGTCCCTTAAACCCCTCCAGGGAAGGTGACTCAGCCACCTCTCTGGGCAGCCTCTGCTAGTGCCTAATGACTCTTTCTGTGAAAAAGTTTTTGCTAATGTTCAGCCTGATCCTCCTCTGGTGGAGCTTGAGGCCATTTCCTTAAGGTTTGAAAAGATCTTTCAGATCATGTAGTCAAACTGTCAGCCCAACACCTGTAGCAGAGTATTGTCATATTACCTTTAAATGTAGAGTAAAATCTGCCTAGAGC
Organism: Coccyzus lansbergi; assembly: GCA_033558105.1. Classification (NCBI taxonomy): domain Eukaryota; kingdom Metazoa; phylum Chordata; class Aves; order Cuculiformes; family Coccyzidae; genus Coccyzus; species Coccyzus lansbergi. The sequence continues at coordinate 39,546 of JAUMJK010000321.1, read as the reverse complement.
CTTGTCTTCTCCAGGCTGAGCAACCCAAAGTCTCCCAGCCTGGCCTCATAGTAGAGGTGCACCAGCCCTTTACATCATCTTCATGGCCTCCTCTGGACCCGTTCCAACAGTTCCTTCTCCTTCCTGTGTTGGGAATTCCCAAACTGGACCCAGGACTCCAGGTGTGTCCTCACGATTAAGAAGCCGAGGTGCAGAATCCCTTCCCTTGACCTGCTGATGACGCTTTGTTGGATGCAACCCACCACACTTTTGGTTTCTGTGATGTGAGTACACGTTTCTGGCTCATGTTGATCTTCTCATCCCTCAACACCCCAAGTCCTTCTCCTCAGGGCTGCTCTCAATCACATCGTCTCCTAGCCTGGTTTGAAACTATGGATTGCCCTGGCCCAGGTGTAGGACCTTGCACTTGGCCTTGTTGAACCTCACAAGGTTCACACTCTATGTCTATATTCACTCGTGTTTCCTGTACTCCTGATTGTCCTTGTGTTAGATAAACTCATTTCAGAGCACAGAAAAACCATCAGTGGTTAAAATTTCTCTGAAAAAAAAAAGATAAATCCCAACAGCTCCCTGTGTCCTCATGTTCAGTGACCATTTTTTTTGCTGATTGGTCATAAAATAAAAGTAAAAGGACGTTCTTCGGAGCTTCTTGCAATGTGAAAGAAATTAAGGCGATCTCTGCAGCCCATAATCACTTACTGAGGGGAGGTTAAGGTTGCTGAAAATCCTATTTGACCTTCTCAATGGAGTTAATGAGTCAGAAGACTTCCTGTGGATAATCCAATGAGGTGGATAAAAAGGTCCTGAACTACTTGGCGGGAAGTCAATGCCAGAGAATTCCCTCACCCTCTGATCCCTGCGAACAGAACAGCACAATCCTATCTTCCTGCAGGATATTAAGGGGTTGTCATCATTGTTGTTGAGTTTTTGCTGTATCCGTTGTCTTTTATGGGAAAGTAGAGGATATGAATTCATAACACGTTGCCTCCTAGGCCAATCAGAAGCCAGAGATTACATGATAAAGGAGAAATCTGTGTGTGTGAACCTCATGAAGTTCAACCAGGCCAAGTTCAGGGTCCTGCAACTGGGTAGGGGCAATCTGTGGTTTCAATCCAGTATGGGAGATGATTTGGAGCAGCCCTGAGGAGAAGGACTTGGGGTGCTGGAGGAGGAGAAGCTCAACAGGAGGCACAAAGGTGTGCTCACAGCCCAGAAACCAACTGAGTCCGGGGCTGAATCCAGAGCCGCGTGGCCACCAGGGCCAGGGAGGGGATCCTGAGACCCACATGGAGTCCTGGCTCCAGCTCTGCTGAGGTCACCGGGGACAGAGAGCTGGTGTGGTGATAGGACCCTAGAGTTGCTTCTCAAAATAAAGGCTAAGAAAGGATCTAACTGGCAACTCGAAATACATCTGGGAGTAATAACAGCAAAGTGGGAGACAGCTATTAAAGCGAAGGCCAGTGTTGGCACAGGAATAAAGGGATGGGAAACTGGCCACTCATAGAAATCAGGCTGGAAATCAGACAGTTAAGGTGTTAGTGAAGCAAGTTCTTGGAAAGCCTCTGTCTTGGGGCATGGTGAAGAGAAACAAACCCATGTTATTTATAAATGATTTCTGTGACGGCAAAGGAAGGGGAGATTCAGTGGCTTGGGACAGAGTCTTCTTATCCCATTTAGGCTAGAGATTAGGAGGAAGTTTTTCACACAGAGGGTCATTGGGCATTGGAATAGTCTGCCCAGGGAGGTGGTTGATTCACCTTCCCTGGAGGTGTTTAAGGCATGAGTAGATGAGGTCCTGAGGGACATGGTTTAGTGTTTGGTGGGAATGGTTGGACTCGATGATCCGATGGGTTTATTCCAAGCTGGTGATTCTATGATTCAATGATTCTTATGATTTCCTTGTTCTTAGTTCTAGCAGGAACAGCTTAACATCAGCAGTCACCATTTCTTCATACAGACTGGAGCTATCCATCTACCTCCTCACTGAAGACCTTCTCGATGCACTCAGGAAAAGAGAGAAACTTTGTTCAGTATTTCAGGCTGTTCTAAATGAGAGCTGAGAGAGTTGGGGTACGGCCTGGTGAAAAGAGGGTTCTGGGGAGACCTTAGAGCAGCTTCCAGTACTGAAAGGGGCTCGGGGAAAGCTGAGAAGGGGCTCTTGATCAGGGAGTGCAGGGATAGGATGAGGGGAATGGTTTTGAGTGAAAGAAGGGAGAAGGGACTAGAAAATCCAAGTGCAAAAGGCTGATAGCAGCTTTCAGAGCTCATGCAATAGGCTGGAATAGGCTGCCCAGGGAGGTGGTTGATTCTCCTTCCCTGGAGGTGTTTAAGGTACAGGTGGATGAGGTCCTGAGGGAGATGGTTTAGTGTTTGATAGGAATGGTTGGACTCGATGATCCGATGGGTCTCTTCCAACCTGGTGATTCTATCATTGATTCTATGATTCTATGCAGCCATTCCTCTCCCATCTTTCCTTATCTCCTACCTTGCTCCAGCTAGATTTCTCCCAAATTAATTTCTGCTAAATCCCCATCTACTGTTTAGGATCTCCCAGGGAGAGGATTACACTCTATGTGAAACCAACATCCCATTTTTAAAATGTTTTCTATGGTTACAAGCTGCTCTTCCTTATATCTCATGCGTCTAATGCCTTTTAGACTGGTGCCTTCTCCTCCTGCCCCAGTGAATGTGGAAACCAATCTGGTTTCTCCTTGTTGTCTACTCAGCTGGTGTGTCCTGGAATATATCCATGTCCTGCAAGTGTGGCTTTAAACACCAATATCAACAATCCTAAATATTCAAATCTGTTATTTACCCTTTATGCAGCAACCAGTGTCAATATTATTTTCGTTCCTCTATGTACATGTCCTCCTACCTTGGCTTTTCGGTGATTTTTTATCATTCTTCCTTGTTTTTATTTGTCTTTATGGCACACTCAGGCCTTGTTTTCAAGCTTTTCTAAGCATCTCTAAGGGCCAGAGACTTCTTTAATGAAAGCTGGAATCCTTGCACAACCACTTGCTTCCAGATGCTGAGGATTACAGTAAAATACTAAATATTGCAAGACTTACAGTGCTGTTGCAAGAGTTGGCAGTGAGGAAGAAGTGGATCAGGACTGAGAGAAAGGGAAGGACATACAGGGAAACAATTAAGGGGAAAAAAAAAGCTAATTTAGGGTGAACACCAGGAAGGGAATTTCAGGAAGCAATACTTTCCAATAAATTCTTGGAGGGTATGGAGCAGCCTGAAGAAATATGGGACCAGTGGAACCAAAGCCCTGCAAATGAGCTGTTGAGAAGATTCAATACAGGCTGGAGGATGATGTTGTTGAGAGCAGCTCTGAGAAGAAAGACTTGGGGTGCTGGGGGAGGAGAAGCCTGACAGAAACCAGGAAAGGGATTCTGCCCTGGGTCCAGCTCTGGAGTCCTCAGCACAGGGAGGACATGGAGCTGTCGGAAAGGGTCCATAGGAGGCCGTGGAGATAATGTGAGGACTGGAGAATCTCCTGCACGAGACCAGGCTGAGAGGGTTGGGGTTCTTCATCCTGGAGGTTCCGGGGAGACCTTAGAAGAAATTAGAAGAAAGGGGCCACAGGAAACATGGGGAAGGATGTTTCACAAGGTGTCTGGAGTGATAGGATGTGGGGGAATGGCTTTAAATTGGAAGAGGGAAGATTGAGACTGGACATTAAGAAGAAATTCTTCACAATGAGGGTGGGAAGGCCCTGGAATAGGTTGCCCGGAGCAGTGGTGGCTGCCCCATCCTTGAAGGCGTTCAAGGCCAGGTTGGATGGGGCTTGGAGACCCTGATCCAGTGGGAGATGTCCCTGACCATGGCAGAGGGTGGAACTGAATGGGCTTTAAGGCCCAAACTCGTTCTATGATTCTATTTTTCCTGTTATGGGGCTTTTGCATGAAATGCCTTTTCTTGCTTCCTTTTCCCTTGATTTTTCTCCTTCCCTTTTTGGTTTTGAGAAATGTTCATTTTCTGTGCATATAAAAGATAGCAGAGCGTGATCTAATCTCCATGTTTACTAACCGTATCGCTTCACAGAGCAGATCGGGGAGCAGAAGGTCTTCAGAGGACTTTTGCACTGCCAGCCAGACGGCGTTTGTTCTGACCAACGGAGCACATCCAGCAAAGCAAAACAACAGCTACTGGAAGCCACTGGGGTCCGGCTCCCAATGGTTGTTTGAAAGCTTATTTGGACATCCCATTCCATTCTTCAGTGACCATATGAAACACACTGGACAGGTCAGACTGATGGTCCATCTCATGTAATGCCTTCTCTCTACTGGAGGCCCAATAAAGAGAATAAAAGCAGGGCAAGTATCTAATGATGCTTTCCCTGAATATCCTCTGTGGCTCAGGGACTCTCTGAAGAGGTTTTAGATCTTTACATTTGACACACTTCATTGCCGTATCAAAAATTCAACCTCCTTCAACGTGTCCCAGTTTGATAATTTTGGATGGTAGGAGACTTCAGAGACTTTACTGTCCTAATAGTTTTTCCTCAAGGTCCCAATTCAGCCACTGGATAATGAAGGGTCAAAGTTCAACCCCTGTAATTGGTTTCAATAGTAAACACGTACGTTAGACGTGAGTAAGCAAGCGAGAAAGCCGGTCCTATGATATCCAGAGCCTACCAAGGCCTGAACCACAACTGACCTCTGGTTCATGGAATTCCATGGTTAATAATCTATCATTTCCTCCTTCTTAACCGATGTCAAAGAGAGTCACCAAGGAGCAAGTGTCCCTTCAGGGGTCCTTAGCACGTTACTCAAGGGTGGCTTCACAATGTGCATCTCTGCCAGCACTTGTGAGCATGCCAGGAACCCCCTGAAACCACAGGACCTCCTACCACGAGGTCTCAGAGACAGGTGTGGAGGGAGTGAAAGGGCATTTTACCTCTGCTGCATTTCCAGCACAATGGGAATACAGTTCAAGGTCCGTTCCTCCTTATTAGAGATCTGATTAGGCAGCTCCCCAGCATGGGTCCCAATTTAACTCGGTTTCACGGCAAGGAACGAAGCCAGGGAGATTTCTTAAGCTAAAGGAGCACTGGCCCAGAAGTTGTTCCTGCTTAACATATGGTTTTTGGAGAGCCATGGGAGAGGAGGTCATTAGAGGGTGACTTGTCAAGTTAAATCATTCACTGATAGTACCAACCATTGAGACAGCACACGGCGAGATGGCCTTTTGCATTTGGACTGAGATGCCTCCATTTATTGTGGTCTTCTTCTTTGTATTTATTTATATATTTATATATTTGTATATCTGGTAGGTCTCTTCCAACCTGGTGATTCTATGATTCTATGATTCTATGATTTTATGATTCTGTATTTATTTGAGTGGACGTTGCTGTCTAAGAATGAAGGTGGTGGAGGATGTGGGGATGTCCGACTGGCTTCTAAGGCACAGACAATACAGGTTGCCTTGATGCAATTTTCCTTCTTGTAGCAGCAGAGCAAAAAAAAAATTCCACCACACTGATTTCTGATGGAAAACCTAACTTTATGACTTCTTAAAAGGGCCTGGAGTGACAGGATGAGGGGGAATGGCTTTAAATTGATTAGATATTAGGAAGAAATTCTTCTCAAGGAAGGTGGTGAGGCCCTGGTCCAGGTTTCCCAGAGAAATTGTGGTTGCCACATCCCTGGAGGTCTTCAAGGTCAAGTTGGATGGGGCTTTGAGCAACCTGGTCCAGTGGGAGGTGTCCTTCCCCATGGAAGGGGGTTAGAATTGGTCATGTTTGAGACTTCCCCTGATGCAGCCTTGTCACTTGGGAGAAGAGGCCAACACCCACCTCTCTACAACCTCCGTTTAGGTAATTGTTGAAAGCAATAAGGTCTCCTCTCAGTGTCCTTTTCTCCAGGTTAAACAGCCCCAACTCCCTCAGCTGCTCCTCGTAAGACTTGTTCTCCAGCCTCTTCACCAGCTTTGTTGCTTAATCCCAGAACCCTTAAAATTATTTGTTTTGCCACACCACAAAGAGACAAAGAGGAGATTTATGTTATTTCTAAGTGAAATATAAAGCACAGGAAGCCCTGGATCTGGACTATGTTAAAATTAGTCTAAATAAAACCTGACATCTCTTTGGGTGAGAACAGTGGTGTCTCCTCTTCCACCCAGACTTGACAGAAATACAAAAGCAAGAGGTTGAAGATAGTGTGGTTTGGTTCTTAGGGATTTCCACAAGCTGTTATTCCTTTTAACTCGAAACTTAATTCCACCACCAGGGCTTGTGGGTTCTCCTCCTGCTGCTCCTCTTGTTCTGTGAGATGAGTCAGGGTTGAACAGTGCAAACATTCAGACCAAAGATATGCTCGGTTTGGGTACAGAATCACGGCAAACTGAGTGCCTTTCACCGCAGGAGCAGAGCTGGCTCTGAGTCTTGCACGGATCTAATGCTCCCTAGCCTGGTCCAAGAGTGGTTTTGCAAGGGAACCCAGCGTGGAGCTATTTCTGAACAGCCTGGAAGCTGCAGGATCCAGGGTTGGGCTGTGCCAGGTGCTGTACGGATGAGATAATCTCTCCCCAAAGCACTTACAGTCTAGACAGGGTGAAGAAAAGAAATGCTAGTGTCTCCACATCATAAGAAGGTAGAGAGGGAATGCAAGAGGTCTTCTACAAGCTCTTAAACTGTCTGTTGAGACATCTGAGTGGAAATGTCGATTTGCTGGAGGGTCGGGAAGCTCTGCAAAGGGACCTAAACAGGCTGGATCCATGGGCTGAGTCCAATGGGATGAGGTTTAACACGGCCAAATGCCGGGTCCTGCACTTGGGGCACAACAACCCTGAGCAGAGCTACAGACTGGGAGAAGCCTGGCTGGAAAACTGCCAGGAGGAGAGGGACCTGAGGGTGTTGGTCAACAGCCGACAGCACATGAGCCAGAAGTGTGCCCAGGTGACCAAGAAGGCCAATGGCATCTTGGCTTGGATCAGAAACTGTGTGACCAGCAGGTCCAGGGAGGTTCTTCTCCCTCTGGACTCAGCACTGGTGAGGCCACTCCTTGAATCCTGTGTTCAGTTGTGGGCCCCTCAGCACAAGAAGGATGTTGAGGCTCTGGAGAGAGTCCAGAGAAGAGCAACGAGGCTGGTGAAGGGGCTGGAGAACAGGCCTGATGAGGAATGGCTGAGAGAGCTGGGGATGTTTCTCCTGGAGAAGAGGAGGCTGAGAGGAGACCTCATTGCTCTCTGCAAGTCCCTGAGAGGAGGTTGTAGAGAGGAGGGAGCTGGGCTCTTCTGCCAAGGGACAGGGGACAGGACAAGAGGGAATGTCCTCAAGCTCCACCAGGGGAGATTTAGGCTAAAGATTAGGAGGAAGTTTGGGCATTGGGCACTGGGCATTGGAATAGTCTGCCCAGGGAGGTGGTTGATTCCCCTTCCCTGGAGGTGTTTAAGGTATGGCTAGATGGGGTCCTGAGGGACATGGTTTAGTGTTTGGTGGGAATGGTTGGACTCAATGATCCGATGGGTCTCTTCCAACCTGGTGATTCTATGATTCTATGATCAAAATAGTCACATTGGGACAGATTCAGAGTTTTCTTGCAAGAGAGTTAATGTTGCCTCCAACCAGCAACCCCAAGGACACTGTTTCTGTCTGTGAGATGGTGCTGATACCTGTTTCTCCCCAGAAAATCTTGTATGTTCGTGTTTACAGAATTTTTGAGTCCTAAATTGCAGCATTATTTAATAGTGAGTGTCTTCACAGGTGAGACCTCACCTGGAGCCCTGTGTCCAGTTCTGCAGTCCTCAGCACAAGGACCTGGAGCTCTTGGATGGTCTGAGGACTGGAGCACCTCTGCTATGAGGACAGGCTGAGAGGCTTGGGGTTTTTTGAGCCTGGAGAAGAAAAGGTTTCAGGGAGACCTTAAAGCAGCTTCTACTACTGAGAGGGGCTCCGAGAAAGCTGGGGGAGGGCTCCTAATCAGGGAGAGCAGGAATAGGATGAGGTGGAAGCATTTTCATGTGCAAGAGGCGGGGATTGAGGTGAAATCATAGGAGGAAAAGGTTTGCTGTGACGGTTGGGAGGTCCTGGCCCAGATTTCTCAGAGAAATTGTGGCTGCCCCATCCCTGGAGTGGTTCAAGGACAGTCTAGATGGGGTCTTGACCACCCTGATCCAGTGGGAGGTGTCCCTGCCCATGGCAGGGAGGGTGATACTGGATAATCTTTAAGATCCCTTCCAACCCAAACAGTTCTATGATTCTAAAGGTTAAGGCACTGGTTGTGTAGACTTTTGAGAGACCCAGTCAGGCAATCAGGCTGAAACACAGATGTTCTTCCAAAGCTGCCTTGAATTGCAGTCAGCATCTGGGGCAAGGGGAAGATGACAGAAATCAGTGGGATGTTGCGCTCTCCAGATCAAAACCACATGAAAGCAGGAGGCTATTTTTTTTTATAAAGAGGGAAATTCCAGAAGGGAAATGGAGTATCTGTAGCTGACATCACTCCCCATCAGGCTAAATTGATGGGTGGGAGAAGATATCAGCACCAGTTTTAGCATCCCTGCTGCTTGATACACAACCAACCAAATCAGCAGTTCAGAGCCCTTGAAGAGGTACCACTTGTCTGATCCCATCGCATGGAAGAGAACAGTGATACGATATAGCAGCCCTTGGGGAAGCACAGTAGCTCAACCAGCCAAGCACAGCCTAGGGGAGCCATCCACCAAGCCTTTGGAATCCTCCCAAAGTCTTCTGCTACCACAAAATCTGGGAAGCCTTGAGTTCATTTTCTTCTTAATGCTTCTCCCTCCCCGCTCCTCAACAATCGTAATTTTCCAGGGCACAACTTTGTCACACATATTTTTTTTTTCCCATCATCTGCTTCTGAGAGCACTCTGAAAGTCAGGAAGAGGTCCTTCCTGACCCCACACCGCGCTTCCTCAGGCGTGAAGGGGCCACTGGAAATTTCCATTGCCTGGACAAGGGTAAGAGATAAGGAAGCTGCAGGAGAGTTGTTCTACTGCAAGCAGAGAGACCTGCAAAGTTGGGTAGTAGCTTAAGTGGCAATTCTCTTTCTTCTTGGCTTCCCAATGCATCACTGGGTTGATAATGAAGATAATTGCAGAGACACGGCAGGTCACAGAATCACAGAATCCTTAGGTTGGAAAAGACCTCCAACCATTCTCATCTGCCACTAAACCATGTCCCTGAGCACCTTGTCTACCTGTCTTTTAAACCCTTCCAGGGACAGTGACTCCACCTACTCCCTGGGCAGCCTCTGACAGGGACCAATGAACCTGACTGTGAAATTTTTTTTCTTAATATCAAGCCTGAACCTCCTCTTGCAGAGCTTGAGGCCATTCCCTCTTGTCCTGTCCCCTGTCCCTTGGGAGAAGAGCCCAGCTCCCTCCTCTCCACAACGTCCTCTCAAGGAGTTGTAGAGAGTAATGAGGTCTCCCCTCAGCCTCCTCTTCTCCAGGATAAACACCTCCAGCTCTCTCAGACGCTCCCCTTCTTCTGCTGCCCCTTCACCACCTTCATTGCTCTTCTCTGGACTCGCTCCAGAGCCTCAATGTTCTTCTTGTGGTGAGGGGCCCACAACTGAACCCAGGATTCAAGGAGCAGTCTCCCCAGTGCTGAGTCCAGAGGGAGAATAACCTCCTTGGACCTGCTGGTCACACCATTTCTGATTCAAGCCAAGATGCCATTGACCTTCTTGGCCACCTGGGCCACTGCTGACTCATGTTCAGTCACTGTCAACCAACCCCCCTGTGGGGCTTTTGAAAGCCTGATCCAGTGGGAGGTTTCCCTGCCGATGGCAAATGATCTTTAAGGTCCCTTCCAACCAAGCCATTCTATGATTTCGTTCCAGTTATTTCTGTGCAATTGTTTATGTGCCGTACGACACAGGAGGAAACACAACTGGGACTACAGCTGTTTAGTCTAGAGCTTGGAGGACTGAGAATGGTATCCAAACAGATGAAATTCAACTGTGAAGACAGAAACAATCTCTTCTCCATGGTGTCTGGGGATAGATTAAGAAGTCATGGTTTTCAGTCACAGAAAGGCAGGTTCTAGTTTGAGAGGAGAAAGGAAAACACAACCATTTAGCAATAAGGAGAGAGAAGCACAGAGTTCAGTTGCCAAAGGAGGTTTTAGTGAGGGTTTTTATGCATGTGCCAGACAGACATGAGTCAGGAATGCCTGAGCTTTACCTGAACTTGCATCAAAGTGGGGAAACGAATGAGGTGGCCCAGTGGGATCCCTTCCAGCCCCACATTCCTGTGATATAATATCATGTTTTCTGCAGTAGGATTCCTCCATTTCCACTTGCCTTTCAGCTCAGTTCTGAACCCAACACGGATAAATGGGGGCATCTTTCTCAATCACCTCTTTAGAATCATGGAATGGTTTGGGTTGGAAGGGACCTCAAAGCCCGTGGAGTTCCAACCCCTTTGCCATGGGCAGGGACGCCTGTCACTGGATCAGGTTGTTCAAAGCCCAAACCAACCTGGCTTTGAACACCTCCAGGGATGGGGCAGCCACGACTTCTCTGGGCAACCTGGGCCAGGGCCTCCTCAGCCTCCCCACAAAGAATTTCTTCCTAATGTCTAGCCCAAATCTTCCCCCTTCAAATTTAAAGCCATTCCCTTCATCCTATCACTCCACATCCTTGTAAAAAATCCCTTCCCAGCTGCTTTGTAGCCCCTTTCAGCACTGGAAACTGCTCTAAGGTCTCCCTGGAGCCTTCTCTACTCCAGGCTGAACAACCCCAACTCTCTCTTCCTGGCCTCGTATGGGAGGTGCTCCAACCCTCCCATGATCTTCCTGGCTTCCTCTGTATCTGATCCAACAGTTCCGTATCTCTATGTTGGTAATTCCAGAGCTGGACGCAGGGCTCCAAGTGAGGTCGTATGCGAGTGGAATGGGGAGGGAGAGGGGGGAATCCCCTCCCTCACCCTGCTGGCCACGGTGCTTTGGATGCGGCCCAGGACTCGGGTGGTTTCTGGGCTGCGAGCTCACATTGCCGCATCATCTCAGGCTTCTCATCAATCAGCACCCCGTTTCCCAGAAACCGTTTGCCATCCACTTGAACTCTGATCTGCTTTGATCTCCACTGGAGAGGAATCTGACATCTCTACTGACACAGCTCTCATGGCCTATTTGTTAATATTATCCCATCTGTGCATCATTCCTGAAGGTTTCTCCCTCTCATTCTCCCTCTTGCCTCCAGGATGCTCGTGCCAAAGGGGATCAGGGCAGCGGTACAACTCCCATTCACAAAATCCTTCTCTTTCAGCTTTAATGGCCACCTCACCTTGCCAAGAAAGCTCTTTAAGAACATTGGGAGCTTGCATTGCATTTATTAAAGACATTTGTCACAGCCGGATCAGCGTGTTTTCATTTAAATTCATCTGTAAATTTGGTTGATCCAAATCAATGTCTTCTCCTCCACATATTCCTTGGATCATGAGGGAAGTTTCTTAATGCCAATCACGAGAGAAGGAAATATGATGGAGATTGACCAACTTCTACACATGGAAAGGAACTTGGAAATCAGTTTTGGGTTATGTAAATCAGCTCTCTTCCACAAAGTTCCATTAAACTCTTTTACTGTTGCTGGAGTTTTGGAAACTTCTGTGAACAAGCACGTTAAACGCATGACTTTGAACTTGTGATCCATGCACTCCCAGGGGTCCATCAGCAACTTCATCAGCATTTATTAATGATTTGGACGAAGGTATTGAGTGTAGCCTCAGTCAATTTGCAGGTGACACTAAGAGGAGTGGAATTATTGATCTACCTGAGGGCAGGGAGGCTCTACAGAGGGATCTGGACAGGCTGGATGCATGAGCTGAGACCAATGGGTGGACAAGGTGACAGGGAACTTGTTTAGTATTGGACAGGTATGGTTGGACTCAATGATCTCCAAGGCCTTTTCCAAACGAATGATTCTTTCATTACATGAGCTTCTTTGCTACATAAAAGAGATAACCTAAACACCCTTTCGGTGCTCCAGAATTTATATACAAGACCTTGTGTCCACATCAGAATCAAACAGGACTGTTAATGTTGGAGAAGAAGCAGAAAAGGTGATTGGATGGATGGATGGATGGATGAGTGATTTGGTGGATCACAGAGTCATAGAATCACCAGGTTGGAAGAGACCCACCGGATCATCAAGTCCAACCATTCCTATCAAACACTAAACCATGTCCCTCAGGACCTCATCCACACATCCCTTAAACACCTCCAGGGAAGGTGAATCAACCACCTCCCTGGGCAGCCTCTGCCAATGCCCAATAACCCTTTCTGTGAAAAATTTTTTTCCTTATGTCTACACTGAACCTCCCTGATGGAGCTTGAGACCATTCCCTGTCCCTTGGGAGAAGAGGCCAGCTCCCTCCTCTCCACAACCTCCTTTCAGGTAGTTACAAAGAGCAATGAGGTCTCCCCTCAGCCTCCTCTTCTCCAGGATAAACACCCCCAACTCTCTCAACTGTTACTCTTAAGGTCTCTTCTCCAGTTCCTTCACCAGCTTCGTTGCTCTTCTCTGGACTCACTCCAGAGCCTCAGGATCCTTCTTGTAATGAGGGGCCTCAGACCCACTTGCCTCTGGCAACCAAAGGGCTCCAGTGGCTGAACAGAAACAGGAGAGATACTTTTGATAGAAATGATTGGAATAGAAGATCCGGTGGGTCTTTTCCAACGTAGTGATTCTACGATTCTATGATTTTGCTGGTTCTCAAATGTATAGTAGGAACCTTCCCTTCATTTCCCAGCTGCATCTTCTCTTGAGGTTTTTTTTTTTATTATTTTTTAATGACTTTTCTTCCCCACAGGTCCCATTCAGAGGTTCACAGGAACAATTTTACCAAGCAATGAAAACCAGGCCTCCATGGGGATGAAGCCAACAGCTGTTTTGTGGCCACGGGGTAACATCATGTATTGGGAAGGACAGACATGGAAAGGGCAGATTAGCTTGATTGAGCACAAGCAATTAAACCTCTCTACTTCATAGAGGGCCCTCAATAACCACAGCTCAGCAGATCTCCCTGGTTTGTTTTCCGTCTCTGCCAAGAGAAGGACATTTGCCTCCTTGTTGTATTAAAGCTGATGGAAGAAAGGAGGTAGTAACTCAGTTTTTAGACCAGTAAAGACCTCAAAGTCCCTCACAAGTGTTTTCTCTCCTTCCGGAAGTGACCTGTCCAGATGACATGTGGCGGACACAGAAACCAGCATGTCCTACTTGGGGGGGCTAACGACGTGCAACTTTCCCATCCTTTTCACTTTGTGTTTGCTTTGATACTTTTTTATCTTCAGTCGCCTCCTCAAAGCTTTTTAAATCAAGCAAAGGAGGATTAAGTCCCGGGATGAAGGAAGGAAAATAAACTTGGGAGAAATTTAAAAGCACCACTAAGGGCAATCAATGGATGAGTGTAAACAACACTCTTGGCCTGGAAACCTCCATCCATTTCAGAAAGAAAACATCACTCATTTGACCATATGAGGGCACAATCTCCTTATTTTTAGGATTCCCAGCTTAATCCACAATGGATATTGTTTGAAGTCTGTCTCTGCGCTTTTACTCATAGGAGCACACATGTAACCCCATCAGCTACTGCTGGTGAGCAGCAAAGCTGCTGTGGGGAACTTTGTGAAGCTGCAGTGATGAGCCAGATGCAGGCAACACTGTGCACCCCACGTCCCCTTGGTCTGGGGAGGAGAGAGTCTGTTAGTCTGGGTGGATGCTTACATTATGTTAGAGAAAAAGCACATTGCCATGGCTACGGCTGCAGGGAATGATGTGAAGTTTGGGAAGGAAAAGAAGTTTTCTCTTCAAACCTTGCTTGGAAACTGGGTAAAACTTAGACTATTAAGCTGAACTGATGTGAGAGGAAAACTTTTTACCTAGTAGGTTGATGTAATCTCTGAGGCATTAGCTTAAAACCTGGACTTGCTTAATAGGTTTTTAGACATTAGGAGGAAGTTTTTCACAGAAAGGGTCATTGGGCATTGGAACAGGTTGCCCAGGGAGGTGGTTGATTCACCTTCCCTGGAGGTGTTTAAGGGACAGGTAGATTTGGTCCTGAGGGACATGGTTAAGTGGTTGATGGGAATGGTTGGACTCGATGATCCGACGGGTCTCTTCCATCCTGGTGATTCTATGATTCTATGGTGACCACTGCAAATTCTTGGCATGACCCTAAAACTGTCTGGCAAATACCACTCCAAAGCCCAGTGCCATCAGCAAGAACTCTTAGGTGTCCAGGAGCTATCAGAGGTGCCTTCAACTCTCTTTCCATGCTCCCAGGATTCTCCTACCTATTCTTCTTGCCATCCTTCCTCAGCCTTCTCCTGCTGTTGTTGCTTCCTAAGGATGCACTTGTTCTCCCCTCCTCCAGAACCTGCAAATATTCTCCACTCCTCATGCTCCCACCATCTGGCATGGGATTCCTCTCCATGCTTTATCACCTATGGCAAGAGCATTGCTTTCCCTCTCTCCTCAGTGTTTGCCTTCATAGAATCATTGAATCACCAGGTTGGAAGTGACCCACCAGATCATCGAGTCCAACCATTCCCATCAAACACTAACCCATGTCCCTCAGCACCTCGTCCACCCGTCCCTTAAGCCCCTCCAGGGAAGGTGACTCAACCCCCTCTCAGGGTAGCTTGTTCCACTGCCCAGTAACCCTTTCTGTGAAAAATTTTTTCCTAATGTTCAGCCTAAACCTCCCCTGGTGGAGCTTGAGGCCATTCCCTCTCGTCCTGTCCCCTGGGAGAAGAGTCCCAGCTCCCTCCTCTCCACAACCTCTTTAAGGAGGCTTCCCTCATCCACACTCATCCATCTCTCCAGTTTGTATTTTTAACTCCGTTTAGGAGGCAGTTTCCATCAAAGACATGATATTAAGGCTGAGAGAGTTGGAATTGTTCAGTTTGGAGAAGAGAAGGCTCTGAGGAGACCTTATAGTGCCCTTCCAGTACCTGAAGGGGCTACAAGAAAGCTGGGGAGGGACATTTTACAAAGCCTTGAAGTGACAGGACGAGGGGCAATGGGTATTAATTGGAGAGGGACAGTTATATCCTAGGCATAAGGGGGAATTTCATCACAAGGAGGGTGATGAGGTCCTGGAACAGGTTGCCCAGAACAGTGGTGGCTGCCCCATCCCTGGAGGTGCTCAAGGCCAGGTTGGATGGAGCTTGGACCAACCTGATCCAGTGGGAGGTGTCCTACTCATGGCAGGGGGGTTGGAACTGGATGATCTTTAAGGTCCCTTTCAACCTCAACTATTCTATGATTAGAACCATCCAGCTTTATCCCTAGAAACGGTGCCGACACTGTTTTTCCATGATGGATTTTTGAAGGGACAAGGGGGGGACGAGGTGGCAGCAGGAATGATTTACAAGATCAAGAATCCGTTGCTGGAAACGGGAGACACCAGTGTGGATCATCTCAGTAGGGCCGTTTACTTCACTATCACTGACAGTTGCCGTCCCCAGAACGACCTTTTCATTCCATTCCCCCTATCTCCCCCCCCTTCTTTTTTTTCATGTCTGTCAAAAAGGAACAAGGGAATAGAAACATAAGGAATAAATCAGAGGGAGAAAAAAATCCTCTCCAGCTCTTCCACTGTGGCTGTGGAGTTAGGTCTAATTTTTTCTCTCTTTTTTTTTTTTTTCCTTGGGAACAAAACTATTAAATTGGAATCGATATTCTTTCAAGGGGGGCTTGTTGTCCATCTTTCTCTCATAAGGATGTCCATCCCTGTTAGGAGCATCACCACCCCTCTGGTTCATCCCCGATCTCCCTTGGGTTGAAAGCCTGGTTGTTTTTTTGGGTGGCACTTTGACAGCTTCACAAGGCGAGTGTAGAAAAGGTCACGAGGGACTGGAACAGTGAGTCAGGCAGGGAGGGAGGGAAAGGAAGCCAGTGCTTTTCCGACCGAAAACCTGCCACCAATCATGCATGATTCAATGGCAAAATGAATCCCAGGCGCTTCATGTTGTTGTTGACATTTACTTAGCGAGAGGACTTGACGGGCAGATTTAATAGGTTAGGGAACGGCTCACGTTTAAGTCAGAGTGACCAAAGTGCAATATTAAAAATGATTGAAGTGGGAACCTTTGCACATTACTCATTGGCTATCGCTTCAAGAAGCCATGTGGTAAACCGAAAATATGCCGCATGAATGGCCCGGCTCGATTAAGGAATGCATCGATTTAGCAGAGGCTGAAGCTGTTGCTAAATTTAAGCCCCAGCCGCTCTCAGGTTGGGAATTGCCGTTCCCTTGCAAGGCTGCGGTGGAAGCTCAGAAGTGCCGTCCTGCCTTCATAAATGGCAGCCCATGTAGTTAACACCTCAACCCTGCGCAGGGAGCGTTGCCGCTGGCATTTCCTCTACTCCCCATGCACAGCTTCTTCTCCACCTCAGTAGAGGAGCTTGCTCCTGCTTTCTCCCCAAGCAAGGATGGGCAGGAGGGTATTTGCTTTCTTGCAGGCTTGGGGAGAGAAGATGCCTGCCTGGTGGAGAAGGACCTAGGGGTGTCGATTGACGGGAGCTGAACATGAGCCAGCAGTGGCCCAGGTGGCCAAGAAGGCCAGTGGCATCTTGGTTTGGATCAGAAACAGCGTGACCAGCAGGAGCAGAAAGGGGATAATGTCCTGTACTCACCTCTGGTGAGGCTGCACCTCGAATCCTGCATCCAGTTTTTGGTCCTTCACTCCAAGAAAGATATTGAGGGGCTGGAGCGCGTCCAGACAAGGGAATGGAGCTGGAGAAAGGGCTGGAGAACAAGGATTATGAGGAGCAGCTGAGGGATCTAGGATTGTTTAATCTTGCTAAAAAGGAGGTTGAGGGGATACCTCATCACTATCTACAAATGCCTGAGAGGAGGTTGAAGTGAGGTGGGTGTTGGTTTCTTCTCCCAAGCGACGGGTGACAGGATGAGAGGAAATGGCCTCAGGTTGCACCAGGGCAGGTTCTAAATGGACATAAGGAAAAATTTCGTAGAATCATAGAATAACCAGGTTGGAAGAGACCCACCAGATCATCGAGTCCAACCATTCCTGTCAAAAAGGCTTCTCAGGCCCTGGCAGAGGCTGCCCAGTGAAAGGGTTGAGTTGTCATCACCGAAGATGTTCATAAAGGGTGTTGATATGGTACTTCAGCATGTGGTTTGGTTGGTACGATGGTGTTTCTGGCCTGATCCCCAGCTATTTATCCAGCTTGGCAGCCACAGGCGCTTGACCGGAGTGGAGTTGCTCTTATTTTCCTCATTATTTGTGTTACCTGCCAGGAAAAGAAGCTCAGTCATGGCCTTAGGACTCACACGGGTCAGTAGTGATGTGTAAACACAAGGAGAAAGGTCTTCATTGCAGACACCTTCTAATTGGGAAGAAGCAACGAACAAGATTTTCTCAGCTGATAGCCAACATCTTGGGCTGATGGGTCACCAACGTCCCTTGAGCAACTTTTTTTGATACCTCCATCTTTCTCAATCCTTTAATTTGCCTTTTTTTCTGCTTTAATTGTGCGTAGATCTCTTTTCCTTCAGCTGGGACAGGGAGAGGGTAGTAGAGGAAGAGCAAGTCTCTTGATTTGGCTTTGCCATCCAGTTGGCTCCTCCTTTAACTCTTTACCTTGGTATTCTTGAGGTGCTGGCCTAGGCACCTCAGAAACACTTTAAGCAAACAAAAAGGGGAAGGTGTTACACCAATCAAAATGAAATTATATCCCATGAAAATGAGGAGTTTCAGACTGGAGGAGGAGTTGGGCTGGTGTTCGGACTTGATCTTAGGGGTCTTTTCCAACCTTATTGATTCTATCATTGCCAGAGGTTGGCAGAGCCCAATGATCTTCAGAACAGATCTTCAGGAGAAGGTGAAAAGGTGCAAGATACGTCAAGAGAAGATGGTCTGGCACCAGTTCATGTGTGAAATACAGAAACACAAAGTAGAAGGCTATTAGTAGCAAAAGCATCTGGATAAAATTAGAGCCTAACAGCACACAAGAGAAAGAAAGGGAGGAAAAAAAAAAAGTTTTATTAGATCCACCAACAAGTCTTGCTCTGTTTTAGGGAAGAAGTACCCAAATCAAGGGGGTTATTTTTATTCTCAGAATGAGCTCGTTTCCCAAATGAAAGAATGAAAGACGAATAAAAAAAGATGTGGAGAAAGTCTTTCTACTCAAGTCCCGTGGAAAAATCCCCCTGATCCCAACTTTATGAAGCCCATAAAAGAACTTGGAAATCTATCCTGGCAGATGCTGGTGGGGCTGGTGTTTGAGGCTTAAACTTATTGGGTCTGATAGACAGAGGGAAAGGAGGGGTTGTAAGAAAAGTGCTCCACTTTGGAAGTGTTCTCATCTCTCTATTGCTTTGCTTAAAGGTCAGCAGGGTGGTGTCAGGGAGAAGAGAAAAACACAGCAGCAAAGAGCATTGCCTGCTGGTTGAAGCCATGAAGCTCTGGGTGATGGTGTGAGGTTCAACAAGGCCAAGTGCAGAGTCCTGCGCTTGGGACACAACAACCTCCTGCAGCTCTACAGGCTTGAGGAAGAGGGGTTGGAAAGCTGCTTGGTGGAGAAGGACCTGGGGGTGTTGGTTAACAGCAGTGGCCCAGGTGGCCAAGGAGGTCAATAGCATCTTGACTGGGATCAAAAACAATGTGGTCATCAGGAAGCAGGGAAGAGTTTACGCCCCTGGACTCAGCATTGGTGGGGCCACACCTGGAGTTCCCAGCATCAGAAGGAGATGGAGCTGTTGAAACGGGTCCAGAAGAGGCTACAAAGATGATCTGAGGGCCGGAGCACCTCCCATATGAGGGGAGGCTTAGAGAGATGAGTTTATTCAGCCTGGAGAAGAGAAGGCTCCGAGGAGAATGCATAGTGATCTTCCAGTACCCAATGGGGCTACAAGAAAGCTGGGGAGGGGATGTTCACAAAGGCTTGGAGTGATAGGACCAAGTGTAATGGGTATAACCTGGAGAGGGGCAGACTTAGACTAGACATAAGGATGAATTTCTTCACAACAGAGGTGGGGAGGCCCTGGAACAGGTTGCCTAGGGAAGTGGTGGCTGCCCCATCCCTGGAGGTGTTCAAGGCCAGGTTGGATGGGGCTTGGAGCCCCTGATCAATTGGGAGGTGTCCCTTTCCATGCAGTAAGATGGAACTGAGTGGGCTTGAAGGTCCCTTCCAACCCAAACTCTTCAATTATTTTTTTCTCAGCCTCCTAAGTGCATGAGCTGGAGCAGGCTCTGTACGGAGAGAATCTGGGTGGAGCAGAGACTTCAGCTGCACATCTATTAGAAGATTTTTGTTGAGTGCAGACACACTCTGCAGGTTTAGCTCAACCTAATGTGGGAAAAGCCTCTTATCGGTGCCAAAAAGACACATGTTGAGGCTCTGGAGTGAGTCCAGAGAAAAGCAACGAAGCTGGTGAAGGAAGTGGAGAACAAGAGGAGCAGCTGAGAGAGCTGGAGGTGTTTATCCTGGAGAAGAGGAGGCTGAGGGGAGACCTCATTGCTCTCTGTAACTCCCTGAGAGGAGGTTGTGGAGAGGAGGGAGCTGGGCTCTTCTCCCTAGGGACAGGAGTATGAGAGGGAATGGTCTCAAGCTCCACCAGGGGAGGTTTAGGCTGGACATTAGGGAAAAAAGAATTCACAGAAAGGGTCATTGGTCCCTGTCAGAGGCTGCCCAGGGAGGGGGTTGAGTCACTTTCTCTGGAGGGGTTTAAGGGACGGGAGGATGAGGTACTGAGGGACATGGGTTAGAGATTGGTGGGAATGGTTGGACTTGATGATCCGGTGGGTCTCTTCCAACCTGGTTATTCTATGATTCTAAGGTCAGGTTCATTCCCTTCTCCACTCCCATGTACATTCTGAACAGTGTTGGCTGCTCTATGAACCCAACCCATTTATTCAGTGGTTTCAGGTGGGTGCAGCCATTGCGAATGAGGTAACAAGATTAAAGAATAAATACGTAGGTTGATTGCTGCCAAAGCAGAAGGCTCAGTGGAGCCGCGTTCTCCAGGGTTTGTGGGCAATTTGATATCTCCGTTGGTGGCCTGAATAAAGAAATACAGACCTGCTGTATCAAATCTGCAGGTGGCATTGGAGAGGAAAGGGCCTGCCAGTGGAATGGAAGGGAGTCCAAAGCAAACTCCACAAACTGGAGAACCAGCCTGGAAAAACAGGTTGAGAGTCCATGGGCAGAAGCACAACTGCCCATGCTTAAATGAGGTTAACCAACCCAAGGAGGATGGAGGGAGGCTGGTTAGGGCCAGCGCGAGGTGGAAGGATCTGGGGTTTGCCGTGAGTCACGCTGTGCGTATGAGTCAGCAATGTTCTGCTGTTGTACTATCCTGGGATGTATAAACAAATTAATGCTCTATAAGACACGTAAGCGGGTTTTCCACTCCGGTAGTGGATGATGTATTAGCTGACAAATTGTGTCTTGAGGGGTCAGTGTCCTTTCGAAAAGAGATGGAAAGAGAAGTGAAAGAAAAACCATTTAGATAATAAAACATGGCCTGTGATGACCAGGGAGGAGTAGTTTAGTCCAGGAAAGAGAAAGGCAGCCTGAATTTTGGCATCTCCTATTGTTTGGGTGGTTGACTCGGCAATCTTGCCAATCTCCTTTCAGCACAGCTTTTGTTTCATTTCTGATGTCGGGGTTGCTCCGCTTTAACGAAGCAACTCCAAGAAACACAGAGGCTCTGTCCTGTGACATCACATTGGCATTCCTATATCTCGTCAGGGTTGGAGCACAGACCTGCTGTAGGAATCATGAAAATATGCCTCTGGTGAGGTCTCCGAGAGGTCATTTGGCACAAACTCCTTTCTGGAGGGAAGATTGTCTGTACGCGAGAGGCCTCACAGGTGTTTGGATAATCTATTTTTAAAAACCACTGGGACTTGGAGTTCAATCCCTGCAGGAACATTTGTGAGTTAGTAGGCTCTTTCTACACCCTTCAGCTGTTTTTTGTTGGTTTTTCCCTGAAGAATCAACAACCTCAGCCTTTAAAATGTCTTAAAAACTTTGAGGTTTTAGATTCTATCTTCATATGACGGTTGGACAGGCTGTGACCAATGGGATGAGGTTCACCAAGGCCAAGTGCTGGGTCCTGCACTTGGGACATAACAACCCTGTGCAGCTCCAGGCTTGGCGAAGCACGGCTGGAAAACTATCCGTAGGGAAGGACCTGGAGCTGCTGGTCAATAGCAGCTGAACATGAGCCATGACCTTGCCAGTCACTGCTGCTGCGGCTCCTGATGCCACCTGCGTTATATACCTTGGTCTAGTGTAATATTATCTTATCTTATACCTCAATTGTTTCCCTCAAGGGCAAAAAAAATCCATAAGAAAATCCAAACTGGTGGCAATAATCTCTAAGGTGAAGCTCGCTGAGCTGCTTAGTTATAGAATCATGGAATTAAGAATCATTAGGTTGAAAAAGACCTTTGAGAGATCAAGCCTAACCATCCCTGTCTACTAAACCAGATCTCTGAGCACCTCATCTACCTGGTTCTTAAACCCCTCCAGGGATGAGGACTCCACCACCATCCAGGGCAGCCTCTGCCAGTGCCTGGGAACCCTTTCTATGAAGATATTTCTCCTGTTCTCCAATCTGAACCTGCCCTGGTGCCACTTGAGGCCATTTCCTCTTGTCCCATCACCTGTCACTTGGGGGAAGAGACCACCACCTCCTTTCAGGCAGTCGGAGACAGTGACAAGGTCTCCTCTCAGCCTTCTTTCCTCCAGTCTGAACAACCCCAGGTCCCTCAGCCACTCCTTGTAAGACTTGGAGGGTCTTGATAAGAAGGTGACAGGGAAGCAAGTCCTAGGAACCTGTGTATCTCCCATCCCTGCTCCTTTCATGCACTGGGATGAAGGGTAGAGGAGAGTTTAGGTCAGTCCTGCCTCTCCAGTTCAAGGGGACACAGAGCATCATCCGAAAGGCGCTTGCAGCCCCCCTTTTCCCCTAGTGGGTGGTTGTTTTTTTCAGGATCACGGCTGATTATTCTATTTATTTTGCCCCCATCAAAAAAGGGAAACAGGTCGGTTTCTGCCAAGTAATTTTACACCTAAGTATTTCCTTCTGTTTGTCCTAAAAACAGTTTAGAATGGATGTTACCTCCGGGTCAGGGGGTCACTTGGGGACTGGCAGAGGGTTTCTCTGAGCACAGTGCACTCCTGGAAGGGTGTTCTTAGGGAAGACGGAGCTGATTCTAAAGGGAATACAGAGCCGATCCAAGAAATTCAGCACCGCAGAGTGGGGTTTTGCCCCTTGGAGAAGGGGAAAAAAGCCTTCTTGGGTGCTGTGCTGCAGAGACATAGAGAGAAGCTGTGCATGCAGGGGTGTAACAGGTCATTCTTCACTGTTTTTTTTTTTGGAACGTAAGCTCTGGTATACGGAATCACACACAAGGGGGTAAGGAAACCATCCAGCCTAACAATGCTGCCTTTCAGTGCACTGCAAGATAAAGGATCGTTCCTTCCTGCTTGTCTGTCTAATCAGGGGTTTGGGCCGCTGAGAGGGAGGGGATGGACAGAGAGAAACAGAATCGTGGAATGGTTTGGATTGGAAGGGACCTTAAAGATGCCATGGGGAGGGACACCTCCCACTGGACCAGGTTGCTCCAAGCCCAGTCCCACCTGGTCTTGAGCATCTCCAGGGATGGAGCAGCCACCACTGCTCTGGGCAACCTTTGCCAGGGCCTCCCCACCCTCAGCATGAAAAATTTCTTCCTGATGTCTAGTCTAAATCTTCTCCCTCCCAATTTAAAGTCATTCCCCCTCATCCCATCACTCCAGGACCTTGTAAAAAGGCCCTCCTGAACTTTCCTGGAGGCTCTCTTCAGGTTTTATTTATTCCTAGCAATGGGACCACATGAGTCCTCAGAAACTCCCATCTCCCCACTTTGAGCTTAATCCATAGAAAGGAAAAGCGATACTATCAAGGTGACAGATGGAAAAAAGCTGCTTTTTCTGTGTTGTATTCCAGCATTTCATCCAACTGAACTGCATGCACAGCACACATTTTCTGTTCTCCTTTCCCTGTCTAATGTTGACAGATGGCAAGTTTTAATTAATTAATTTATTTTTTTTTATAACCACATTCCTCCTCAAAGTACCCTGTGGACCTGGAGGAGAGGGAGAAGATGTCACTTGCAACCTCCAAGGACTCTGAGATTAATGTAACAAACCATCATCTTCTGTTTGTGCTGTTATCAAACTCCTAGGAACAGCTGCTAACAGTCAAGTGCAAAGAGACACTGAAAAGTGTTTCTTTGGAAACACTTTGGAAAAGCCATGGAGAAAATTTGAGGCTTGGACAACCTCTGCTGTGAGGACAGGCTGAGAGGGCTGGGGTTGTTCAGCCTGGAGAAGAGAAGGCTCTGAGGAGACATCTTCCAGTAGGGAAAGGGGCTCTAGGAAAGCTCGGGAGGGGCTCTTGATCAGAGAGGGCAGGTATAGGATGAAGGGAATGATTTTAAGCTGAAAGAGGGGAAGTTGAGATGAGATCTTAGGAAGAAATGGGTTTTTTTTGTGAAGGTGAGGAGGTCCTGGCCCAGGTTGCTCAGAGCAGGGGTGGCTGCCTCATCCCTGGAGGGGTTCAAGGCCAGGTTGGATTGGGCTTGGAGCCCCTGATCCAGTGGGAGGTGTCCCTGCCTGTGACAGGGTAGTTGGAATTGGATGAGAAGTGATGCAGTCAGTGAAGAGGGGGTCATTCCGTGTATTTGTGTATATTTTATTATGTTCTGATTAATAGCATTTTCCTTAGTATTGTTATTATTGTTTGATTAAAGCTGTTTTAGCTTCTGTTCCCAAGCCATGAGTCCTTTTCTCTCCCTTCCTTTTCCCTGGGGAGGGACGAGGGAATGGTGGTGACCCAACTGCTCTGTGTAGCTGCTGCCTAAGCCAAGCTGAGACTCAACTGTGACAAGAGTTTGTGACACTCCTAGTTTTCAACCCTTCAAATCACCCAGTTCCAACCCCTCTGCCATGGGCAGGGACACCTCCCACTAGATCAGGCTTCCCAAGGCCCCATCCAACCTGGCCTTGAACACCTCCAGGGATGGGGCAGCCACCACTTCTCTAGGCAACCTGTTCCAGGGCCTCACCACTCTCATGGTGAACAAATTATTTCTTATTTCTAGTCTAAATCTGCCCCTCTCCAGTTTATACCCATTGCCTCTTGTCCTGTGGCTACAAGCCTTTATAGAAAGCCTCTCCCCATCTTTCTTGTAGCCCTTTTCAGGTGTTGGAAGCTACTCTAAGGTCTCCTTGGAGCCTTCTTTTTTCCAGCCTGAACGACCCCAAGTCTCTCAGCCTGTCTCCATAGCAGAGGTGCTCCAGCTCTCGGATTATCTTTGTGGTCAACTCTGAGTTCTGAGAGTTCTATCTCCTTACGCTGAGGATTCCAGACACAGGACTCCAGACGAAGTCTTACAAGAGAGGAACAGAGGGGCAGAATCACCTTCCTAAAAGTAAACCCCCTAAAACCTCATTGGAACCTCTATGGACTCAATCTCTGGCATGGGGAGCAAATTCTTCAGTGGTGGCCGGTGCATCACTGTAGGAAAGGGAGGAAAACAAACAGCCCCAATGCCGATAAACAAGGGCTATTGTTAAGTGGACTTGGGGATTTTTGTGGAGACAGCATCAAATTTCAGGCTTCCTGCTACTAAGTAAACGCCAGCCAATACCTGGAGGTTGCTGCTGTCTCTGAGCTTGCAGAAGGAATTGTTACTATGTGAAAAATGCAGCAATTATCTTCCTTTCCCCCAGTATCTGAACTTCAGCTTGCCTTGAACCAGGTCCCAGATGGAGAACAAGCCCAAGAGAAACAAAGATTCATGAAGAAGCCCCTGTTCCAGGCAAAAAGATGAGTGTGTTTATTCACCTGGCTGGGTTCCAGTTCACCTGCACTGTTCTGACCTGGTGCAGCATGTATGTGTATAAACGAGGCTGTGAATTCCCCATCGGACGTGAATGGATGGTGGTCCAGGTCTCAGAGACCAGCAAAGACTTCTGGACCTGCATTTGGTGCTGGTGATTTGCTGTTCTGCGTGATAGCACCAGGGAAGCAGCTCACAGGACTGCTTGGTTGGAAAAGGCCTTTGAGTTCATAGAATCATGGAATGGATTGGGTTGGAAGGGACCTTAGATCATAGAATCATAGAATAACCAGGTTGGAAGAGACACATCGGATCATCGAGTCCAACCATTCCCATCAATCACTAACCCATGTCCCTCAGCACCTCGTCCACCCGTCCCTTAAACACCTCCAGGGAAGGGGAATCAACCACCAACCTGGGCAGCTTCTGCCAGGGACCAATCACCCTTTCTGTGAATTTTTTTTTCCTAATGTCCATCCTGACCCTCCCCTGGTGGAGCTTGAGGCCATTCCCTCTTGTCCTGTCCCCTGTCACTTGGGAGAAGAGCCCAGCTCCCTCCTCTCCACAACCTCCTCTCAGGGAATTGCAGAGAGCAATGAGGTCTCCCCTCAACCTCCTCTTTTCCAGGCTAAACACCCCCAGCTCTCTCAGACATTCCTCTTCTTCTCCAGCCTCTTCACCAGCTCCGTTGCTTCTCTCTGGACTCGCTCCAGAGCCTCAACATCCTTCTTGTGGTGAGGGGTCCATAACTGACCCCAGGATTCAAGGAGCGGTTTCAAGTTGTACCTGTCTGCTACTTAACCATATCCCTGAGCACCTTTTTGACGTATGGGAATGTTCACTAAAGATCTGTCAAGCCAGCTGCATTCTGTGTCTCATCATTATATCTCTGATTTGTTCTACTCTCTTCTTACCTTCTTCTAGAGATGCTTCAGGTAGACATTGACATGACTGAAGTAACAAAATTTACTGATGGCTACTTTGAGTTGTTTTCAGCTTTCTTATCGTGTTATGTAGAGTCATTGAATTGTTTGTAAAAAGACCCTCTCCAGTTTTCCCTGGAGCCTCTTTTCACACTGAAAGCTGCTCTTGAGGTCTTACCAGACCCTTCTCTTCTCCAGGCTGAACAGCCCCAACTCTCTCAGCCTGGCTTCAGACCAGAGGTGCTCCAGCCCTTGGAATATCTTTGTGGCCTCCTCTGGACTCATTCCAATAGATCCATCTCCTTCTTAACAACCTTCTCCTTCAACCTAACCAGGCTGGACCGCTGGGCAGTGTCCAATGGCATGAGGTTTAACACGGCCAAATGCTGCATCCTGCACTTGGGGCACAACAACCCTATGCAGAGCTCCAGACTGGGAGAAGCCTGGCAGGAAAACTGCCAGGAGGAGAGGGACCTGGGGGGGTTGGTCAACAGCCAACTGACCATGAACCAGCAGTGTGCCCAGGGGGCCAAGAAGGCCAATGGCATCCTGACTTGGATCAGAAATGGTGTGACCAGCAGGGCCAGGGAGGTTATTCTCCCTCTGTACTCAGCACTGGTGATGCTGCTCCTTGAATCCTGTGTTCAGTTGTAGGCCCCTCAGCACAAGAAGGATGTTGAGGCTCTGGAGCGAGTCCAGAGAAGAGCAACGAGGCTGGTGAAGGGTCTGGTGAACAGGCCCTATGAGGAGCTTCTGAAAGAGCTGGGGTTGTTTATCCTGGAGAAGAGGAGGCTGAGAGGAGACCTCATCGATCTCTACAACTATCTGAAAAGAGGTTGTAGAGAGGAGGGAGCTGGGCTCTTCTCCCAAGGGACAGGGGACAGGACAAGAGGGAATGGCCTCAAGCTCCACCAGGGGAGATTTAGGCTAGAGATGAGGAGGAAGTTTTTCACAGAAAGGGTCATTGGGCATTGGAATAGGCTGCCCAGGTTGGTGGTTGATTTACCTTCCCTGGAGGTGTTTAAGGCACAGGTAGATGAGGTCCTGAGGGACGTGGGTTAGAGTTTGATAGGAATGGTTGGACTCGATGATCCAATGGGTCTCTTCCAACCTGGTTGTTCTATGATTCTATGATTCTCTCAGGCTGTCTCCATAGCAAAGATGTTCCATCCCTTACACCTTCATGGCTTCCTCTGGACCTGCTCCAACAGTTCTGCTGGAGCTCTGAGAGGGGTCTGGAGACCTCAACTCCGACGTCTCTTTTGGCTGAACCTGCTGTGATGCTGTGCTAGGCAGCAGCGCTCCTGTTGACGTGCAACACAGGTCGCCTCTTCCCCTCTCTGTTCATTGAACCCATTCCCTGGAAACCCAGCCTGACCTCGCCCGGCTGGAAGAAGCTTAACGCAAGCATCTGAGGGTTTAAAGCGAGACAAAAGCAGTCCCTATAAAATCTGTCAGGGCTGATCGAAACCATATTGTCTTCTTCAACTTGAAAGGCCTTAATCTCCAAGGCACAGTGTGACTGAGGCTTGCAGGATTCTTAGCCTGGTTATCTGCCTTTGCAGCCTGCATATGGGTGGATTTAACCTCGATCCCGCCTGTTGAAGCAGCCACTGGATGTGTGCAACCATCTCTACATCAGGGGGAGGGGAGGCTTATGTTCGTGGTTGTCTTGAAAGAAGCCATCAATCATCCCCTCAAGAAAACACCCCCCTGAATCCAAACAGCATCCCTAGCAGCCGCTGGAGCCCTCATCCATTATTCCCCTCCGAGCACAAACAGAGATTCTCTTGTATTTTAAAGAAAAAAAAAAAAAACAAAAAGGAGGAGAAAGAAAAGCCCTACCCAAATCCTGAAGTTCTGAAAGTTCACTCGGAAGACACGTTCGAGTGTCTAAAGGCGCCCGTGGAGCATGGCCAGTGTGGGGTGACCTACGGGCTGCTCCCCCAGCGGGACTTGGATTACAGTAACCGTCCTGTTCCTTCCAGACGGTACCATTAGTGCTCAAGGCCTATCCATCATCCCACCGGAGGAGCATGGCCAGCTGTGCATCGGCCACGCTGCGCTACCGCCGCCTCCCCTGGCTCCGTCTGTCCCCCAGCCTCCCCTCACGACGTTGTGCCCCAGCTCCAAGCCTCGTTCCTCCGGGCGCTGAGCTCATCCCTCTTTCATTACATGGTTTGTTTTTCCTTTTTTTTTTTATTTTTTTCCCCCTCGTCCCTCTTCTTTTTTTTCCCCTTTTCACTCCCAGGTTGCTGACACAGAGATTTATTGTTGAATGTCAAAGCTCTCTGGGTTTTGGATTGGTTCTCCTTACTCTGGGAAACTTCTGGAAAAAGAATTCGTGGGCTGGAAGGGCTTAAATGCATCTGTGGCAGATTCAGCTCCTTGCTGTTAGCACCCTTCAGAAGAGCTGAATGCAGGCCAGGTTTTGTTTGTTTTGCCTCTAAATGCCCTCCCTCTGTGACCTTTTTTGTCCTCCAGTGAGGGAAAAAGAAGAACAGTCTGGTATAACCTCCAACTCCTTACTCTCCTCCAACTCCAATTCTTTTTCTTCCCCTTTCAGCATCTTATCACGATTGTTTCTGACTCCACCACCTCCCTCACCCAACACCTTCTCAGTATCCCCATCAAATGAGCTCGGTAGCTTCTGGAATTTCCTTCCCATCACGATGATGGCCTTGGTAGTTAGCAGGTCCTAAATTCACGCTCTCCTGCGTAGAGACTTGGCCGCTGCCGCTCTGTTCTCACCAGTCTCAGGGTGGAAATTCCTGCAGAAGTCGAAGACCTAGCTGCTGCCAGCCGGCAGGGTAATGATCCAGAACAAGAGTCACCACGTTCATGGCTAGTTTAACTTATTTCATTTCCAGCACCAGGCTCTCCTTGCCTGACTCTCAGGGGAATCCACTTTTAGACTGACCTGAAAGGTCAAACTTTTATTCTTCATTACAATTTTTAAGCTGGAAGAAGGGAGATAGAGATGAGATCCTAGGAAGAAATGTTTTCCTGGGAGGGTGGTTGGTCAGAGAAGAAGTGTCTGCCCCATCTCTGGAGGTGTTCAAGACCAGGTTGAATGAGGCTTGGAGCAACCTGATCCAGTGGGAGGTGTCCCTGCCCATGGAAGGGGGTTGGAAATGGATGGTCTTTAGGATCCCTTCCAAGCCAAAGCATTCTGTGATTCTCATTACAGGTTTAGCTCTGAAACCAGGGTGCTGAGAGGCACCTTGAGCTGGAAAAGCCACCAAGATACAACAAACAGCGCAACTTGTGATTCCGAAGTTGTGAGTCCTACATCTGTCCCAGATATCTCTCCCCCAGGCCTGCTCTTCATGCACTGACAAACTAAATTCATGTTCTTCCTCCTGCTCCTGCTCCTATTCACCTTCCCTGGAGGTGTTTAAGGCACAGGTAGATGAGGTCCTGAGGGATATGGTTTAGTGTTTGATAGGAATGGTTGGACTCGATGATCCGATGGGTCTCTTCCATCCTGGTGATTCTATGATTCTATGATCCTAGTGATTCTATGATTCTGCTCTGTTGAGCTATACCACGGATCGTAGAATCATATATATATATTCATAGCAGGCAATTTTCCGGGGGCAGACCTTGCGAGGGCACCAGAAGATCCCGAGTCCCTGGGAGAAGTCATGCTGCCACTTGTCATTCTGAAATCCAAAAGAAAACAAACAGAGGTTTCCACTTAAGGCCTGTTTCGTAACTGCAGGCTGCGCTGCCTGGGTCCCTGGCAGCTGCCGAGGAGCACAGATGCTCAATGCATGTGGAGACATCTGCATTATGCACACAGCAACGTAGAAGTCTCTGATGGGAATTGTAGAATCATTAAGGCTGGAAAAGACCTCTAAGATCACCTAGTCCAACCGTCAACCCAACACCACTCTGCCTACTAAACCACACAAGTTAAGGCCTCCAACCCCTTTATTACCTCCAGTGGTTCTAACATCTCTCCCGCAAGAGAAGGGTTAACAGGTCCCTGGTGGAGGTTTCAACCCAAGAGTGAATTCTGCCCCAAAATAGACCCAAAATGTAGATGTCTCCATGTCTGCACTGGCAGCATTTGTCCCTTGGTGTGTAATTTTTACTTTGGGGACTTTACTTTCTTGTCATCACAAGAGCTTCGTTAACCTCTCAGCTGGTCTGTGTGTGTGTTTAACACATAACAGACCTGGAGGCAATGGGGAGATATGGGGAGTACCTAATGGAATGTGGACCCAAGAGGGACTGGAAGGCATCTGCATTTGAATGGGCTTTAATTTTCACCCCAAATTAAGCCCCAAATGAAATTTTCTTTACTTCTACTATGAAGTAGACATGTTTGAAGTAGACTATGAAGAGTCTATGCTTGAGTGTTTGATAGGAATGGTTGGACTCGATGATCTGATGGGTCTCTTCCAACCTGGTGATTCTATGATTCTAAGTACTTCGCTCTGCAGAGGTCAAGGAGGAGTCAGACCTGCAGGAGAAAGAGGCTGGATGGGACAAGCTGGAAGAACCCATGATGAGCTGCAATCAAGGCTGGGAAACCCAGTTAAAGGAGGAAACAGCCTGAGGAACCATCACTTTCTGTGCTTTCTTCTCCACATGTTTTACCATGACATCAACACTGAAGAAAGGGCTCCTTATACATTAGTCCAGTCACCTTGGTCTTTTCCCTCTCCTCTTGTTTCCCCTTTACTACTTGACTTTTGATCAGAGAGTGCAGGGATAGGATAAGGGGAAATGATTTTAAGCTGAAAGAGGGGAGGTTTAAAGTGCTGGATGCCTCATCCCTGGAGGTGTTCAAGGCCAGGTTGGATGGGGTTTGGAGCAACCTGATCCAGCAGGAGGTGTCTCTGCCCATGGCAAGTGGACTGGATCTAGCCGGGATTTGAGGTCTCTTGCAGCCCAAACTATTCCATGATTCTATGATTCTATGATTCTATGACAGTCCTAGACCTGGTGGTGTGCAAACAGAGGAAGAGATGATCCTTTCCCCACAGCACTTATCATTGATATGATGCATGTTCCTTACGATCACAAGCTGGAATTTCAAGGAAACACTCATAACCAACATGAGAAATGTCTGAGCAGCCCAGCAGCCAAGGGGTTTGCAGCAAAAATGCTCTAGAGGGGACTTAAAACAGGATTCCTAGGAGAAATTGCTCTGAAAGTGGGGAGCAAATCTCTAAAATTTTAAGATGTTTGTGAGAAGTTTCACTGTGAGCTGTAGCGACATTGGTCAGGAGGGACCTTGGAAAAGGAGGGGGAAAGATGGGCTGGACAGAAAAGGATGAGGCAGAGGGAGGGCAGATGCAAGATGCAAGAGCCTCTTCTCGCAAGTGCCAGGGGACAGGACAAGAAGGAATGGCCTCAAGGTCCACCAGGGGAGATTTAGGCTAGAGATTAGGAGGAAGTTTTTCCCACAGAGGGTCATTGGGCATTGGAACAGGCTGCCCAGGGAGGTGGTTGATTCACCTTCCCTGGGGGTGTTTAAGGGACGGGTAGATGAGGTCCTGAGGGACATGGTTTAGTGTTTGATGGGAGTGGTTGGACTCGATGATCAGATGGGTCTCTGCCAACCTGGTTGTTCTATGATTCTAAGAATGGAACAGTCCAGAAGAGAGCTGCAAAGGTGATCCAAGGGCTGGAGCGGCTCCCATAAGAGGACAGGCCGAGAGAGTTGGTCTTGTTCAGTTTGGAGAAGAGAAGGCTTCGAGGAGAACTTATAGCAACCTTCCAATACCTGAAAGGGCTACAAGAAAGCTGGGGAGGGACTGTTCACAAAGACTTGGAGTGACAGGATAAGGGGAAATGGGGATAAACTGGAGAGGGGAAGATTTAGACTGGACAGGAGGAGGAATTTCTTCACCATGAGGGTGTGGAGGCACTGGAAAAGTTTGCCCAGGGAAGTTGTTGCTGCCCCATCCCTGGAGGTGTTCAAGACCAGGTTGGATGGTGCTTTGAGCAGCCTGATCCAGTGGGAGGTGTCCCTGCCCATGGCAGGAGGGTTGGCACTGGATGATCTTTAAGGTCCCTTCCAACCCAAACTATTTTATGATTCTATGAAGTGGCCCAGGTCACCCCTGTCTTTGCATGCAGGGCAATATGCACTGAAACTTTTGACTCCCTGTCTTGTCCTGCCCTGGCAGGGTTGAGGTTTGTTCTCGAAAACGTGACTTGGGCATTTCTGCAACGAGTGTATCTGTTTTGAAGGGAAGAGAAAGCTTTGTGTAAGTCGCCTTTACCTGGAATTCATGCTTCTACCCAGGGCAGCTTATGAGATGAATAAAATGACTTCAATCTATCCAAACACAGGTCAGAGCAAAGATTGTTCTCTTCATCCAACAAATTCACAGCAGAAAACCAAGAAATGTCTTATTCATGCTTCCCAAAGGCAAATCACAGACCTTGCAGATGTCACTGCTTGAAAATCTCCCCAGCTTTGGCAGCACTAGCACACAGCAAGATGCAGCTTAAGGCTGAGAACACCGTTGCCACCACTTTTCATGGACTCTTCTCCACGTGTGATCCCTGAGCATCACCTTTGGCACGGCAGGGAAGATGGGACAGCCCTGGGTGTCCTGCAAAACCTCTGTTACCAGCCCCCGACCCCTCAAGCAACACTGGTTGTGTCTTAAATCCTGAGCCTTCTTAATGCTGGTGAATATCTGCACACAAGTAAATTCATAGAATCACAGAATTACAGAACAACCAGGCTGGAAGGGACCCATTGGATCTTCTAGTCCAACCATTCCTATCTAACACTAAACCATGCCCCTCAAGACCTCATCCACCTGTCCCTTAAACACCTCCAGGGAAGGGTAATCAACCACCTCCCTGGGCAACCTATTCCAATGCCCAATGACCCTTTCTGTGAAAACCCTCCTCCTAATCTCCAGCCTAAATCTCCCCTGGTGGAGCTTGAGGCCATTCCCTCATGTCCTGTCCCCTGTCACTTGGGAGAACCTGGCACTTGGGAGAAGAGCCCAGCTCCCTCCTCTCTACAACCTCCTTTCAGGTACTTGTAGAGAGTAATGAGGTCTCCTCTCAGTCTCCTCTCCTCCAGGCTAAACAACCCCAGCTCTCTCAGACGTTCCTCATAGGTTCTGTTCTCCAGCCCCTTCACCAGCTTCGTCGCTCTTCTCTGGACTTGCTCCACAGCCTCAACATCCTTCTCATGGTGAGGGGCCCAGAACTGGACACAGTATTCAAGGAGCAGCCTCACCAGTGCTGAGTACAGAGGGAGAATAACCTCCCTGGACCTGCTGGTCACACCATTTCTGATCCAAGTCAGGATGTCATTGGCCTTCTTGGCCCCCTGGGCACACTGCTGGCTCATGGTCAGCCGGCTGTTGACCAACACCCCCAGGTCCCTCTCCTCCTGGCAGTTTTCCAGCCAGGCTTCTCCCAGTCTGTAGCTCTGCATAGGGTTGTTGTGCCCCAAGTGCAGGACCCGGCATTTGGCTGTGTTAAACCTCATCCCATTGGACTCAGCTCATGGATCCAGCCTGTTTAGGTCCCTTTGCAGAGCCTCCCTACCCTCCAGCAGATCCACACTTGCACACAGCTTTGTGTCATCTGCAAACTTGAAATCCCATTTCTGAGGAACACAGAGTTCTTGGACTCTGTCTCTTCCCATTTGGCCTTGGAGCAGCTGCTTTACGAGGGTCTTTGGTGGCCATGCATGCGGCTAAACTTTTCAGCTTCTGTGTTCTACCAGCCCCTTAATGTAAAGCCCAAAGTCACACATTGACCTTGCAGGGCTTGATTTGTAACCTGGATCACACCAGCTGGAATTCATCTCATCCAAACGCAGACCTTGACAGGTCTACCTGTCATCTAGACTTCCATGGAAGAAACAGGAGCTCACAGGCTGCGATGCATCCAACTTATTTTAGGTATCTACATCAGAATGAAGTGAATCATGCCTGAAAGTTCCTTTTTGTTTCTCCATTAATGATTAAAAAAAGAAAAAAAGCCCAGTCTAGACTAGATTTGAGCTGCTGGCAAGACATCGATGAGGAAAAGCCAGAAGGACAGGTCACGATTGCAGCCCAAACAGAGAGAGAGAGATGTATTGGAAGACAGAGGTGGATTTGTGAGTCATCAGTACAGATGGTGTGTTTGTGGATGAGGTTCCCAGAGAGATGGGGAGAGGGAAAAGAAACCATGTGCAAAAACCTGTAACGGTCCCAGGGGCAGCGAGTGGGGAGGGGAGATCAGAAGAGTCTCATGCAGAACACCTAGCAGGTGATGAGAAAAGTGAGAGGAGAATCAAGAGGGGAAAGAGTAACAGAAATTTATAAAAAGAAATTTAGGCTGGAGATTAGGAGGAAGTTTTTCACACAGAGGGTCATTGGGCATTGGAATAGGTTGCCCAGGGAGGTGGTTGATTCACCTTCCCTGGAGGTGTTTAAGGCACAGGTAGATGAGGTGCTGAGGGACATAGTTTAGTGTTTGATAGGAATGGTTGGATTTGATGATCCAATGGGTCTCTTCCAACCTGGTGATTCTATGATTCTAAATAAAGAGGATCAAGAAGACCCCAGGAAATTATTCCCAGCGATCACATGGATGGGGCTGGAAGGTCCAAGCCATCCTTTCATCCCATGTGGGCTTGAAGCTGTGATGGGATGAGGTTGATAGAGAAGGTAACGGGAGCTGTTTCAATAAAGGACAGTAGGTGGGTGTTGGATTGTAAAAGATGTGTAGGAGAAGAGATGGGGAGATATGGGTTAAGTCTGGGAGAATCATAGAAGAGTTTTGGTTGGAAGGGACCTTAAAGATCATGTAGTTTCAATCCTCTGGCATGGACAGGGGCACATTTGATAGGAATGGTTGGACTCGATGATCCGATGGGTCTCTTCCAACCTGGTTGTTCTATGATTCTATGATTCTATGATCTCACTGGATCAGGTTGCTCAAGGGAACATCCAACCTGGCCTTGAAAGGAAAGGGACAAAAGAGAAGAGAGAGTCGAGAGAAGACTTTTTCACAGAAAGGGTCACTGGGCACTGGCAGAGGCTGCCCAGGGAGGGGTTTGAGTCCCCTTCCCTGGAGGGGTTTAAGGGACAGGTGGACGAGGTGCTGAGGGACATGGGTTAGTGGTCGATGGGAATGGTTGGACTCGATGATCCAGTCCGTCTTTTCCAACCCAGTGATTCTTTGATTCTATGATTCTATAAGACTGGAGAATTGGATGAAAGGGGAGAGAAAGGAACGGGGCACTGGACAGGTGTCAACGGAGAAAGCAAGGTCAGAGGAGATGAGGAAGAAGATGATAAATATTTATGTGTGCAAAAGAAACCTAAAAAACCATGATCTAGTCTCTTCTGTCCCATGAAAGGTACATTTCTCTGGTATTTCCAGGACTATACAGTGTTAAAGCTTCAGAATGCTGGGATGTAATATATAAAACACAGCTCAAAGCTGGTCTCTAAATGTAGTAGCACAAAAGTATTTTCATTGTTATTATTATTGTTGTTATCATTATTATTGTTGTTATAATTATTGTTGTTGTTGTTGTTATTATCATTATCATTATTATTATTTTCCTATTATTATGGTGTTCAAGGCCAGGTTGGATGAGGTTTGGAACAACCTGATTCAACAGGAGGTGTCCCTGCCTATGACACAGGGTTGGAACTGGGTGGGCTTTGAGGTCCCCTCCAACCCAAAGCATTCCATAATCCTATGATTCTGTGAGTCTACCCTCTCATTCGTGCTTCCTCAGAGCTCTCCCTCATCCTCATCTCATCATCATGTAGAGCATCTCCTCTCTCTGTATGTGATTCTGCAGAAGTCATGAACATCTGGCCTATTTTATTAATCTTTGTTATTGTTATTCTTGGTTTTACGTATTTTATAAATATTTCTTAATTTTATGGGTTCTTCTTTTTTTTTTCCAGTCTGCTACAATAAATGCTCTGACTTGTACAGCTGGGGGCACTTATCTTGTGACAAAGAGAGAAAGATAAAGGACTCGGAGTATTTTCATTGGTTGCGTCTTAGTTTGGCCATGAAGATCAAGTGAGTGAGACTTCTGGGACAGTAAAAAGAGTCTGACTTCAGTATTCAGTCCCGTCCTGTTGTGTCAGCTATAAATCAACAGTTTCATGGTAGAATCAAAGAATTATGAAACCCCTACCCAGTTCCACTACTGCCATGAGCAGGGACACCTCCCACTGGATCAGGGGCTCCAAGCCCCATCCAACCTGGTCTTGAACCCCTCCAGGGATGGGGCAGCCACCACTGCTCTGGACAACCTGTTCCAGGGTTTCCTCACCCTCAGAGGAAGACATTTCTTCCTAAAATGTCATCTCAACCACCCTTCTTGCAGCTTAAAACTGCTTCTCCCTTCTCCTATCC
This sequence comes from Coccyzus lansbergi, assembly GCA_033558105.1. Classification (NCBI taxonomy): domain Eukaryota; kingdom Metazoa; phylum Chordata; class Aves; order Cuculiformes; family Coccyzidae; genus Coccyzus; species Coccyzus lansbergi. The sequence continues at coordinate 3,411 of JAUMJK010000321.1, read as the reverse complement.
CTTCACTCCCCTCCCTCAGTCTTCCTGGAGGCCCATTCTGTATTGGAAGCTGCTCTAAGGTCTCCCTGGAGCCTACTCTTCTCCAAGCTGGAAGAGATTAGGAGGAAGTTTTTCACACAGAGGGTCATTGGACATTGGAATAGGCTGCCAGGGAGGTGGTTGATTCGCCTTCCCTGGAGGTGTTTAAGGACGGGTAGATGAGGTCCTGAGGAACATGGTTTAGTGTTTGATAGGAGTGGTTGGACTCGATGATCCGATGGGTCTCTTCCAACCTGGTTGTTCTATGATTCTATGAACTCTTCCCCAACTCTCTCAGTCTGGCTTCAATGGGAGATTCTCCAGACCTTAGATTATCTTCATTGCCTCCTCTGGACTCCTTCCAACAGCTCCATGTCCTTCTTGTGCTGAGGACTCCAGAGCTGGATGCAGGACTCCAGGTGAGGTCTCAGAGTCCTCCCTGTCTCTGGTTTTGGGGCTTGAACTCTGATAGCCCCTGGGGTGATTCCTTCACTCTGTGCAATCTCAGGGCAGGCTGACAGTTCTGCTTTCACCTGCAGGTGAGCTATTCAAGCCTGCCTGGAAATTCTTGGTCATAACAGCTTTATTATCTTGCACGCGTCCTCTCTTTACCTTTCTCCCTTCCTGACTGGGCAGGAGCAATGGGTTTGTGCAAGTGTCTGAAAATGCAGACATCTGCCACTCGCTGCTTGCCTGAAAGCAGAGAGGGGGGAGGAAAAACAAAGGTTGTTTGGGGCTGTATGTATATTTTCATGTCTTTAACAGAGAGAGGTTATTCCCTCACCTATAGATGTGACTGTGCTGAAAAGGGATTTATAGAATCATAGAATAGTTTGGGTTGGAAGGTAAGAGTTCATTCAGTTCCAATCCCCCTGCAATGGGTGGGGACACCTCCCACTGGAGCAGGTTGCTCCAAGCCCCATCCAACCTGGCCTTGAACACCTCCAGGGATGGGGCAGCCACAGCTTCTCTGGGTAACCTGTTCCAGGGCCTGACCACTCTCAAGGTGAAGAAATTCCTCCTTATATCTAGTTTAAATCTGCCCCTCTCCAGTTTATACCTATTGCCCTTCATCCTATTGCTTTTGAACAGTCCCTCCTAGCTTTATTGTACCTCTTCATCTATTGGAAGGTTGCTATATGGTCTCCTCAGAGTCTTCTCTTCTCTAGGCTGAACAACTTCATTTCTCTCAGCCTGTCCTCATATGGGAGGCACTCCAGCCCTCTCATCATCTTCGTAGCCACCTCTGGACCCCTTCTAACAGCTCCATCTCCTTCTTATGCTGAGGATATAGGCCAATACCATCCTGCCTTCAACAGGCTCTGATCTGATGCTGGGAGCAGGCAGTCTCCAAACTGCCAGATGCAGAAGCTGCTCGAGTACCTCAAGCAGTGCTGGAGCTCAGCTCGAGCATGACCTGATCCTGGTCCCAGGAGTCTCTGTCAGGAGAGCGGCTGCTCCTTGAGCTGTGCGTGCATTGACGTGGTGCTGCCGCGTGTGCTCGTTTGGGGCTGCAATCTTTAATCTCTTCTCTAAGAGGGGAGTAGAACCAAATCGATTTGGCTGCCCTCACCCCTTCCCTCCCCGTAACCCACTTTCCTCTACGGCTGAATCCTCTTTTCACTCTGCTGACATCCAGATGCTAATTTGTTCTCCCCCTGACCCTGCTCCTTCCCCTCCCGATTTGAAATTAGCTTACTAAAACATGTTTCCTTTTAAGAATCCACAACCTAATCCAGAACAAACAAAACACATTTTCGTAAACCACCAACTTCATGAACTTCTGCCCTGGCCTTGACCGCACTCTCTCCTCCTCCCCGTCCCCCCCCCCCCTCCCTTCCCAACTGCCGCCATCACCATCGGAGTGAGGTTTCCAGGAAATTTTTTTTCCCTGACGAATCCAGTTGCAACAGCTCAGGAACTGTGGAATTTTTTGGCAGCCGCCAGAGCTGTTATTTTATTTACTTGCCTTCTGCATGCATGGATTTGGAGCGGAGGGGTTGGAGACGTGAGCGGAGGAGATGAATTTGCACACGTTGGCGGCCCGTGCGGGAGGTGGAGAAAAGCCCTGCAAAGGAGAGCTCTTCATTCTTATTAATCTTAGGGGAGGAGCTCTTAACGCTTATTAACCTTAAGGTTTCAGCGAACAGATGGTTTGGGACTTGAAGGATTGAAATGAGGCTGGGATGAGGCTGTTAGAGCAACAAAAAAGCCAGTTATTCCAACAACACGCAGGTCAAAGCTTGCCCCCTTTTCCAGCATTTTGTATGAATGGTCTGGTTGTTTTATTGTTTATGTTTTTGGTTAAGAAATTCATAGAATCATAGAATCACCAGGTTGGAAGAGACCCGTCGGATCATCAAGTCCAACCGTTCCGCCTGATCCCCCCTCTCCAGAACACAGTCTCAAAGAAGGATGTTGATTCTGAGTGCTCTGCACCTCGATCATCCCCTTAAAAAACTCATTTCAGCTTGCAAAGCAGCAAGTGAGTGAAGGGATAGTCTCCCATCCTGCTAGGGTTGTCCTTCTTCTCTATCTCGGCTCAGGATGGGTGGCTGCTCATCCACTGGTTGCCAGGACTGTAGAGGATGACTCCCCCACCGAAGTCATGGAGCAAGTCCAGAGGAATCCATGGAGAAGATGTGAGGGCTGGAGCATCTCACGTACGAGGACACGCTGAGAGAGTTGGGGTTGTTCAACCCTGGAGAAGATGAGGCTGCAGGGAGACCTTGGAGCAGCTTCCAGTAGGGAAAGGGACTCTAGGAAAGATGGGGAGGGGGTCTGCATCAAGGAGTGCAGGAAGAGGTTGAGGGGAATGGTTTGAAGCTGAAAGAAGGGAGATTGAGGTGAGATCTTAGGGAGAAATATTTTCCTGTGCGGGTGAGGAGGCCCTGGCCAAGGTTGCCCAGAGCAGGGGTGGCTGCCCCATCCCTGAAGATGATCAAGGCCAGGTTGGATGGGCTTGGAACAACCTGATGCAGTGGGAGATGCCCATAGCAGGAGGTGGAACCAAATGGTTTTTTAAGGTCCCTTCCAACCTGAACCATTCCATGATTCTGTGTCCCATGATTCCTGAGTTATGGATCTCTTTGGGGGTGGCATTTGAGTAAATGATACATTTTCCTCTCTTTCTTTCTTTCTTTCTTTCTTTCTTTCTTTCTTTCTTTCTTTCTTTCTTTCTTTCTTTCTTTCTTTCTTTCTTTCTTTCTTTCTTTCTTTCTCTCTTTCTCTCTTTCTCTCTTTCTCTCTTTCTCTCTTTCTCTCTTTCTCTCTTTCTCTCTTTCTCTCTTTCTCTCTTTCTCTCTTTCTCTCTTTCTCTCTTTCTCTCTTTCTCTCTTTCTTTCTCTCTTTCTTTCTCTCTTTCTCTCTTTCTCTCTTTCTCTCTTCTCTCTT